>SJYC01046924.1:0-31846 GCA_006408675.1 Madoqua kirkii | reverse complement strand
AGGTGGTCTGGTATTCCCATCTCTTTCAGAATTTTCCACAGTTTACTGTGATCCACAGTCAAAGGCTTTGGCATAGTCAATAAAGCAGAAATAGATGTTTTTCTGGAACTCTCTTGCTTTTTAGAAATGCTTTAAAAAAACTGGGATTATGTTAAGATGTGTATAAGAGACAGGCATCCTTCTGCACTCTGGGTGGGCGGCATGACGCCTGCCCTGTAGATTGAGAACGTGGGGCTCAACAGCAAAGCACCAGACTGAACTCACACCCAGCTGGTGACAGGACAGCCAGGATCAGAATCCCCTCTGTCTACACCTGGACCTAGCAGGTGGCAGGGGGCAGTTCGACACAAGGGTTTGGAACAGGACTACTGGAGTGCATCCCGTCTCCTCCCCTGGTTGAGGGGGACCTCACACCATTACTCATCCTCTTGGTGCCTCGGGCCCCTCCCCTGAATCTTGCACAATGATTCAGGTTCACATTCACAGTCCGCCTCAGTCAACTCGGCGGTTATAACAAAATGCACAGGCTGGGTGGCTTGGATCCCAGACATTTATTTCTAGCAGATCCAGATGTTGGGAAGTCCAAGATCAAGGTGCCAGCAGGCTCGGCTCTTGGTGGCTGCAGACGGCCACCATCTGGCTGTGCCTGCACACGACCTCTTCGTCGTGTGAACAAGGAGAGCCCTGGTCACTCTCGTTCTTCTTATAAGGTGATCCCATTCTGGGCGTTCCGTCCTCACAAGCTCTCCTGAACCTAATTCCCTCCCCAAGGCCCTCACCTCCTAATGCCTTCCCATCTGGGGTTAGGTCCTCAATGTACGAATTTGGGGGAGACACAAATATTCAGGTGGTCATAACATAATCCCTTACCTCCAAATTCCCAAATCCCCAACACTCCCCAAAGAGGGTTTTTCTGTTAACTAGGCCACCAGGGAACTTCCTAGGGTACTTTTTTTAAGCTTCAAGTGTTGATTTTCATCAGGGGGTCTCTCACGACTCCTAAAGCTGCTAGGTGTTTCGATGGTTAAGCCCCCTCTGGCCAGAGGCGCTGAGCTGGCAGAGTCCTGGTGACCAGATCCCAGACCCCAGTCTCCCATTGTGTGGAGCACCAGACTAGGTGTCAAAACTAATATAATGGCAAAACTTGACTGAAACTGACATGAGGTTGTTTACTATCTACATTTAAGCCACTGGGCTTCCCTTGTGGCTCGGCTGGTAAAGAATCTGCCTGCAATGCAGGAGACTTGGGTTCGATCTCTGGATTGGGAAGATCCCCTGGAGAAGGGAAAGGCTACCCGCTCCAGGATTCTGGCCTAGAGAACTCCATGGACTATACAGTCCATGGAGTCGCAAAGAGTCGGACACGACTAAGCAACTTTCACATTCACTTTTCACTTTCACTTTAAGCCACCAGACACTGGAGACAAATCTGCAGGTTTGATCACTGAGGTCTACCCTGGGTCAGGTAAGGATTACAAGCCCCACAGTGGCTGCCTCAGAGGTTGCTCTGAGCCTTACAAGATAAATGATGCAGTTTCTGCAACAAATGAATTGGGAGAAAAAAATGAAGAGCACATGAAGGAGAAACTATTAAACTATTAAAAGAGACATAAAGGGCTTATCAACCAATCATGCTGGGTCAACTTGATTTGAGTCCAGGGCAAACAAACAAACAAACTGTGAAACAAAGACAAAAAGGAAAAGGATGAAACATTTGGAAAAATTGAATATTATCTGGACATTTGACAGGATTAAGGATTTACAGTTCATTTGGATGCATATAATAATAGCATACTGGTTATATTAAAACATTAAAATAAGTGCTGAAAGTGAAAGTGAAGTGAAAGGCGCTCAGTCATGTCCAGCTCTCTGGGACCCAATGGGCTGAATAGTCCATGGAATTCTCTAGGCCAGAATACTGTACTGGGTAAGCTTTTCCCTTCTTTAGAGGATCTTCCCAACCCAGGTATTGAACCCGGGTCTCCTGCACTGCAGGTGGATTCTTTACCAACTGAGCCACAAGGGAAGACCAGGAATTCTGGAGTGGGTCGCCTATCCCTTCTCCAGCAGATCTTCCCAAGCCAGGAATTGAATAAGCGCTAGGACGGCAAAATAGCTCTGTGTCCTGAAGACGGCAAATGAATTGAAACTACCAACTCGTATGTCAGTCTTCAGCTGGTAGGGAACACGACTTTATTTCTCTGCCTGTGGCAAACCAGCTGCCTGGCGCTGAGTAAGAACTCAGTGAGTGTCTGCTCAGTGGTGACTTATTGAGAACCAGTGACTCCTTCAGGGGCCACTCCAGCGGGGGCCACGCACACAGTGGCAGGTTGGGGTCCAGGATCTGGTGAGCAGGACTCTGTCAGCTCAGTGCCTCCAGCCCGAGGTGGCTCCACCATCAAAGAACCTTGTGGCTTCAGGAGTTGCAAGTGACCCACTGATGAGACTTGACATGTGATGCCTTTTTAAAAATACACTAAGCAGTTCCCTGGTGGGCTGGTGATTAGGATTCCAGGCCTTCACTGCCTCCTTCAAAGAACTGAGATCCCCCCAGCAGCATGGTGTGGCAAGAAAAAAATAAAAATATAAATGTACACTAAACATTGTTGCCTAAGGACTCCTTGGATGTGAAAAGGGTGAAGCTGGCCACAATAGTTAGCAACTCCTTCCATCAGCAAGTGGATCTATACCCCAGAAGCTGGCCTGAGTGTTTGCCTTGACCCACAGAATGCGGCAAGTTCGTATGCGAGGTGGAAAAGACAGAGAGGAAATGGCTGTGGCAGGTTTGAACCACGACCACCCTTGTTCTATAGTCACAGAACGACGAACAGTCACTTAGGAGACGGCAGGTGTTCTTGACGAACCCTCAGACCTCGGCAAAATGACTTCCAGGCTGAAGGGTGAAAACATCCATTGGTGTCTCATCTGCGACAAACTCAAGGAGGCAGAGATGGGCTGAAGTGCGACTGTTCACTTTCAGACTAAATTTTGCGAAAATATAGAGCTGCCAGGCCTCACTGGATTGGAAAATAATACAGTTTCTTATCTCCAGTCTCCCCAACCTGTAAATGATTTCTAGTGAAACAAGTCTTGTTGCCAAAGACTGAATCTAGGCTGAGGATGTAAGGTCTTTTAAGATCAAAGATTGTAGGCAATAACTCACATACCCTTTCAGCTAGAGAAGAGATTTTCTAAGAAGCTCAAGCATACAATCTCAAAGCAGGCGCAGCCTTTGTACAGAAAGGCATGTCTTGAGAATAGCCTTGCATGGGCCTCTTGTTGGACGCCACAGTGTTCGATTGCGAGGGCACTCAAATGCCTGGAAAACCCCAAAAGTTACAGAACATGTTTTGGTCAATTTGGACCAAAGAGGTTGGGCCTATGATACTCCAGATGGGAAGTGAGCTGAGAAATATACTTGGTTGCAAACATGGGTTGCTTCTTACTAAAAAGGAGGATCCAGAGGCTGGAGGCAGGAGCATGATGGCAAGTCAAGGCCCTGGAAAATAGCATCCTAGGAAACCACCCCCCAGGGTAGACAGGGACCAGTTAAGGAGCATCCCTGATTCTGCAGAACAGGACAGTATTTCACTTCGGTTCAGTTCAGTCACTCAGTCGTGGCCACCTCTTTGCAATCCCGTGGACGGCAGCACACCAGTCTTCCCTGTCCATCACCAACTCCCAGAGTTTACTCAAACTCATGTCCATTGAGTCACTGATGCCATCCAACCTCCTCATCCTCTGTCATCCCATTCTCCTTCTGCTTTTAACCTTTTCAATCATCAGGATCTTTTCAAATGAATCAGCTCTTCTCATCAGGTGGCCAAAGTATTGGAGCTTCAGCTTCAGCATCAGTCCTTCCAATGAGTATTCAGGATTGATTTTCCTTTAGGATTGATTGGTTATATCTCCTTGCAGTCAAAGGGACTCTCAAGAGGCTACTTCAACACCAGTTTAAAAGCATCAATTCTTTGGCACTCAGCTTTCTTTACAGTCCAATTCTCACGTCTATACATGTATATTGGAAAAACCATAGCATTGACTAGATGAATCTTTGTCAGCAAAGTAATGTTTCTGCTTTTTACTGTGCTGTCTAGGTTTGTCATAGTTTTTCTTCCAAGGAGCAAGCATTTTTTAATTTCATGGCTGCAGTCACCATCTGCAGTGATTTTGGAGTCCAAGGAAATAAAGGCTCTCACTATTTCCATTGTTTCCCCATCTATTTGCCATGAAGTGAGGGGACAAGATGCCTTGATCTTAGTTTTTTGAATGTTGAGTTTTTAAGCCAACTTTTTCATGCTCCTCTTTCACTTTCATCAAGAGGCTGTTTAGTTCCTCTTCACATTTTGCCATAAGGGTGGTGTCATCTGCGTATCTGAGGTTATTGACATTTCTCCCAGCAATCTTGATTCCAGCTTGTGCTTCATCCAGCCTGGCATTTCACATGATGTATTCTGCATATCAGTTAAATAAGCAGAGTGACAATATACAGCTTTGATGTACTTCTTTCCCGATTTGGAACCATTCTGTTGTTCCGTGTCCAGGTCTAACTGTGGCTTCTTGACCTTCATATAGATTTCTCAGGAGAGGTAAGGTGATCTGGTATTCTCATCTCTTTAAGAATTCTCCTGAAAATTTCCTGAAAAAGAATTTCCCTGTTGGGACAATATTTACTTGCCAGGATGTTAGGGTTGCATGGACAAGTGCCTGCCACTCTGTTCTTCCCCTCTTTTGATGGGAGAGTTCATTACACTTACCCCATCTCTGCCTCACAGTTTTACTAACATGATCAGTATGTGGCGAGAGGAGAAGGTGAAATAAACTGTCATTTTTGCCTCTGGGTCTTTTGATCAAGAGAGCCATCCTCAGCCTCAGCCACATACAGCCTGATTTGATTATGAGATCCAGGGCATCCTGACTTATGTTATAATTAGATGAGATCTGGGAGTGCCCAGGGGGGAGACTATTTCACATGTGGGAGTTATGTAATTAATTATGGCCAGAGGGATGATGGTGCCAAATAGCAAAAAATAGCCACAGTGCTTTGTGGTTCTTCGCATGCCATCTCCCAGCATGAATGAGTTTGTCACATCACTTTCCTCCCCAGCCTCTTCTCTGAAGGTGACTGTGTCAACTCACTTTATCCTCATAGCATCCCGTGACAGTGTGAGAGTGTGTGCGCCCAGTCCCTCAGTCGTGTCCGACCCTTTGCTACCCTGTGGACTGTAGCTCCTCAGCTCCTCTGTCCATGGGATTCTCCAGACAAGAATACTGGACTGGGTTGCCATGCTCTCCTCCAGGGGAGCTTCTGGACCCAGGGATTGAACCTGCATCTCTTAAGTCTCTTGCATTGGTAAGTGGGTTCTTTATCACTGGTGCCACTGAGAGTGGGGATCATCTTTGGTCCCATTTCACAGATGAGAAAGCTGAAGGACAAGAGATGGAGTGTTCCCCCAGATCACACACTTGGTAAATAATTGTCAGGCCAAGACCCACACCCAGCCAGGCTGCCCCACAGACTGTACACCTCCCACCCCACCCAGCACTTCCCAACCCTGTTGCCCTGAATTTCCCACCCAGCAGATATATCGCTCCTCTGGGCCTGGGGTTCGGGGCAGCCAGACACCTGAGCTCACAATTCTGCACAAAGTGGTGTTGTCCCCTCCCCTCGAGTGGCAGATCAAGACTGCCGTTATCCAGGCTGACCCTGGGGGTGGATTGTAAGACTTTGGGGTGTGGCTCTGTTCTGTTCTGTGTGTCCTTTCTGGCATTTAAGGAAGGCAGTCATTGGTCGTTGCTGTTATTGTAACTGGAGATCTTATTGTGATCATTGCCATGGGCTGTGAGCCTCTCAGGACATCAGCACAATTCCAGGAAAACACTCATCTTCTGGGAGGACTTAGAACTCAGTCACATGCCCCTGCTGGACCTCTCATCTAGAGAAGTGGCCTGGGCCCTGTCTGAGCCTTTCGGTCCAGTCCAGAGGGGGGCCTTGCAGCCTGCTTTGTGCCCAAGGCTCCCCTGAACCTTCAAGGGATGATGTCCTTCTCATTATCACAACAGGTCTAGCTCTGACTCCACTGGGTACTGATACATGAGAGAACGGGGTATAGGTTACCAAGACTTGATAAAATGAGGTCATAACACCCCCTGATCCTGCATCCCTCTCCTGGGCTCCTAGGGATACTGACTCCCTCCACATCCTCCAGGGGAGGACACACTCAGGCCCATATCCCTGGGAGCCTGTGCTCTGAGCTGGAAGTGGAAGGGAGTAAAGAGAAAGGGTCTCCATGCCCCGACTCAGAGCAGAGCAGGAAGCCCCTGCAGTGGAGTGGACTCTGTGCTTTAGGAAAACTTCCTATAAAGCCAAACAGCCTGTCACAGAAACAACAGCTTGATTTCAAATTTCTCTGAAGCTCGATTTAAATGCAGCCATTGTCCAATGGTCTTCAGTGTTCAGAGAAATAAAGAAACAATATGGCTTCTGCTTTGTATGCATGTGGAATTAAGCTCCCTCTGGGACCCTGGGAGGATTGTCCATGTTTATTTGCAAACCAGAGAAGTCTCAGCTGTTATGAGAGGGAGGAGGCTGCCAACCGAGGACAGCTGGATGGGCCTGGGCTGCTGAGGGGTCAGGACCAGGAAGGTTTTTAGACCATGGAATTGTCTAGCAGGTAAGATGACCAACTGTCCCAGTTTACCGGGTACTATAGAGGGGTCACTCATCTAGAGCCAAACATCCTGTGGTGTGAGGCCAAGTGGGCCTTAGGAAGTGTTACTATGAACAAAGCTTGTGGAGGTGACGGAATTCTAGCTGAGCTATTTCAAATCCTAAAAGATGAAAGTGCTGCACTCAACATGCCAGCAAATTTGGAAAATTCAGCAGTGGCCACAGGACTGGAAAAGGTCAGTTTTCATTCCAAACCCTCAAAATGGCAATGCCAAAGAATGTTCAAATTACTGTATAATTGCACTCATTTCACATGCTAGCAAAGTAATGCTCAATTAATCCTCAAGTAATTCTTCAAGATAAGCTTCAACACTATATAAACTATATAAACTGAGAACTGCCAGATTTCCAATTGTACAAGATGGATTTAGAAAAGGCAAAGGAACCAGAGATCAAATTGCCAACATCCATTGGATCATAGAAAAAACAAGGGAATTTAAAAAAAAAAAAAAACAAAAACACCGACTTCTGCTTTACTGACTACTCTAAATTCTTTGACTGGATCACAACAAACTGTGGAAAATTCTTAAAGAGATGGGAATACCAGATCACCTTATCTGCCTCCTGAGAAACCTATATGCAGTTCAAGAAGCAATAGTTAGAACCAGACATGGAACAATAGACTGGCTCCAAATCGGGAAAAGACTAATGTCAAGGCTGCATATTGTCACCCTCTTTATTTAATTTGTATGCAGAGTACATCATGTGGAATGCCGGGCCGGATGACTCACAAATTGTAGTCAACATTGCTGGGAGAAATATCAACAACCTCAGATATGAAGATGACACCATCCTAATGGCAGAAAACAAAGAGGGACTGAAGAGCCTCTTGGTGAGGATTAAAGAGGAGAGTGAAAAAGCTGGCTTAAAACTCAGCACGAGAAAAACTAAGATCATGGCATCTGGTCCCATCACTTCATGGCAAATAGATGGGGAAAAAGTGGAAATAATGACAGATTTTATTTTGGGGGCTCCAAAATCACTGCAGATGGTGATTGTAGCCATGAACTAAGAGATACTTGCTCCTTGGAAGAAGAACTATGACAAACCTAGACAGCTTATTAAAAAGCAGTGACATCCCTTTGACCATATAGTCAAAGCTATGGTCTTTCCAGTGGTCATGTATAGATGAGAGAGTTGGACCATAAAGAAGGCTGAGCACCAAAGGATTGATGCTTTCAAATTGTGGTGCTAGAGAAGACTCTTGAAAATCCCATGGACAGCAAGGAGATCAAACCAGTCAATCTTAAAGGAAATCAGTCCTGAATATTCAGCGGATGAACTGATGCTAAAGCTGAAGCACCAACACTTTGGCTACCTGATGCAAAGAGCTGACTTTGGAAAAGACTGATGCTGGGAAAGACTGAAGGCGATAGAAGAGGGCAGCAGAGGATGAGATGATTGGATGGCATCATCAGCTCAGTGGATGTGAGTTTGAGCAAACTCTGGGAGATGTAAAGGGCAGGGAAGTGTGATGTGCTGTAGGTCATGGGGTCTCAAATAGTCAGACACAACTTAGTAACTGAACAACAAAAATAGAAGGGTTTCCTGGGACATGAGGCTCTGCTAAAATCAAAACCATCTGGGCACACGGATGGCTGGCCACCCTAAATGCAGAGACAAACGCTCACATCAGGGTCACCCCAGTCAAGACTGGGAGGCTGAGCGGGCTGATGTGGCTTGAGCTCTAGGATGGAAAATCAGAGGACGGGCTTTATGATAAGAAACCAGTGTTTCCTGGTTCTCTCTGCCAAGTTTTAAACCTGGGCAGGATTTAATTTTTAGCATTTTGCTATAATCTTCCCCACCTGTGGCGGGGCAGGATGGAAAGTGGGGTTGGAATGAATGGGGGACTCTGGGGGTGACTAAAGGGTCTGGGATAGTCTGGCCCAAGGTCAAGGTAGTGGACACGGACCCACGTCAGGCAGAATGACAGCGCCAGGTCCTGAAGTCCCAGAAAAGTGCAAGTAGAGGCTGAGGCGAGGACGGGATGACAAGCGCCCAGCTGTGGAGGGAGGGCTGCGCCTGGCAGTCACCCCAGGCTCAGGAAGGAAGGACGGGGAGGGGACCCACGGGGGAGACAGGAGCCACTCCCAGCTGCTTGTAGCGGGGACATCAGGGAGTCGCAGTCTGATATGCCCCAGCCTGCAGCTCTGTGACGGCCACTGCAGCACCAAAGGGAGCCATAGCCGCCACCCTTCCCACCCTTCCGAGGGTGCTGCTCAGCCCACTGGTGGGGCAGGCACAGGGCATCCAGGCCTGCCTCTCTCAGCTCCTGCTCCTTCCTACCAGCCGCGCCAGGCCTGAGCTGGGCGGCCTGGGGTGGCTGAAAGGTGAAGACCCGCAGCTGGCTCCGTGACCTTGGTCCTTGGGAAAGAGCATGTCCGCAGAAGGGAGCAGGAACCACAGGCATGAACCCTGGATACCCAGACACCCTTGGGAGCCGGGCGCTCACCTGGAGACCCAGGAATAGACATGCTAGATCCCCAAGTGAGCACTGGGTAGACAGCAGCTCCAGCTCTGCAGCCTAAGGTAAGATGACCAACTGTCCCAGTTTACCGGGTACTATAGAGGGGTCACTCATCTAGAGCCAAACATCCTGTGGTGTGAGGCCAAGTGGGCCTTAGGAAGTGTTACTATGAACAAAGCTTGTGGAGGTGACGGAATTCTAGCTGAGCTATTTCAAATCCTAAAAGATGAAAGTGCTGCACTCAACATGCCAGCAAATTTGGAAAATTCAGCAGTGGCCACAGGACTGGAAAAGGTCAGTTTTCATTCCAAACCCTCAAAATGGCAATGCCAAAGAATGTTCAAATTACTGTATAATTGCACTCATTTCACATGCTAGCAAAGTAATGCTCAATTAATCCTCAAGTAATTCTTCAAGATAAGCTTCAACACTATATAAACTATATAAACTGAGAACTGCCAGATTTCCAATTGTACAAGATGGATTTAGAAAAGGCAAAGGAACCAGAGATCAAATTGCCAACATCCATTGGATCATAGAAAAAACAAGGGAATTTAAAAAAAAAAAAAAACAAAAACACCGACTTCTGCTTTACTGACTACTCTAAATTCTTTGACTGGATCACAACAAACTGTGGAAAATTCTTAAAGAGATGGGAATACCAGATCACCTTATCTGCCTCCTGAGAAACCTATATGCAGTTCAAGAAGCAATAGTTAGAACCAGACATGGAACAATAGACTGGCTCCAAATCGGGAAAAGACTAATGTCAAGGCTGCATATTGTCACCCTCTTTATTTAATTTGTATGCAGAGTACATCATGTGGAATGCCGGGCCGGATGACTCACAAATTGTAATCAACATTGCTGGGAGAAATATCAGCAACCTCAGATATGAAGATGACACCATCCTAATGGCAGAAAACAAAGAGGGACTGAAGAGCCTCTTGGTGAGGATTAAAGAGGAGAGTGAAAAAGCTGGCTTAAAACTCAGCACGCGAAAAACTAAGATCATGGCATCTGGTCCCATCACTTCATGGCAAATAGATGGGGAAAAAGTGGAAATAATGACAGATTTTATTTTGGGGGCTCCAAAATCACTGCAGATGGTGATTGTAGCCATGAACTAAGAGATACTTGCTCCTTGGAAGAAGAACTATGACAAACCTAGACAGCTTATTAAAAAGCAGTGACATCACTTTGACCATATAGTCAAAGCTATGGTCTTTCCAGTGGTCATGTATAGATGAGAGAGTTGGACCATAAAGAAGGCTGAGCACCAAAGGATTGATGCTTTCAAATTGTGGTGCTAGAGAAGACTCTTGAAAATCCCATGGACAGCAAGGAGATCAAACCAGTCAATCTTAAAGGAAATCAGTCCTGAATATTCAGTGGATGAACTGATGCTAAAGCTGAAGCACCAACACTTTGGCTACCTGATGCAAAGAGCTGACTTTGGAAAAGACTGATGCTGGGAAAGACTGAAGGCGATAGAAGAGGGCAGCAGAGGATGAGATGATTGGATGGCATCATCAGCTCAGTGGATGTGAGTTTGAGCAAACTCTGGGAGATGTAAAGGGCAGGGAAGTGTGATGTGCTGTAGGTCATGGGGTCTCAAATAGTCAGACACAACTTAGTAACTGAACAACAAAAATAGAAGGGTTTCCTGGGACAACTTTGGAAAAGACTGATGCTGGGAAAGACTGAAGGCGATAGAAGAGGGCAGCAGAGGATGAGATGATTGGATGGCATCATCAGCTCAGTGGATGTGAGTTTGAGCAAACTCTGGGAGATGTAAAGGGCAGGGAAGTGTGATGTGCTGTAGGTCATGGGGTCTCAAATAGTCAGACACAACTTAGTAACTGAACAACAAAAATAGAAGGGTTTCCTGGGACATGAGGCTCTGCTAAAATCAAAACCATCTGGGCACACGGATGGCTGGCCACCCTAAATGCAGAGACAAACGCTCACATCAGGGTCACCCCAGTCAAGACTGGGAGGCTGAGCGGGCTGATGTGGCTTGAGCTCTAGGATGGAAAATCAGAGGACGGGCTTTATGATAAGAAACCAGTGTTTCCTGGTTCTCTCTGCCAAGTTTTAAACCTGGGCAGGATTTAATTTTTAGCATTTTGCTATAATCTTCCCCACCTGTGGCGGGGCAGGATGGAAAGTGGGGTTGGAATGAATGGGGGACTCTGGGGGTGACTAAAGGGTCTGGGATAGTCTGGCCCAAGGTCAAGGTAGTGGACACAGGACCCACGTCAGGCAGAATGACAGCGCCAGGTCCTGAAGTCCCAGAAAAGTGCAAGTAGAGGCTGAGGCGAGGACGGGATGACAAGCGCCCAGCTGTGGAGGGAGGGCTGCGCCTGGCAGTCACCCCAGGCTCAGGAAGGAAGGACGGGGAGGGGACCCACGGGGGAGACAGGAGCCACTCCCAGCTGCTTGTAGCGGGGACATCAGGGAGTCGCAGTCTGATATGCCCCAGCCTGCAGCTCTGTGACGGCCACTGCAGCACCAAAGGGAGCCATAGCCGCCACCCTTCCCACCCTTCCGAGGGTGCTGCTCAGCCCACTGGTGGGGCAGGCACAGGGCATCCAGGCCTGCCTCTCTCAGCTCCTGCTCCTTCCTACCAGCCGCGCCAGGCCTGAGCTGGGCGGCCTGGGGTGGCTGAAAGGTGAAGACCCGCAGCTGGCTCCGTGACCTTGGTCCTTGGGAAAGAGCATGTCCGCAGAAGGGAGCAGGAACCACAGGCATGAACCCTGGATACCCAGACACCCTTGGGAGCCGGGCGCTCACCTGGAGACCCAGGAATAGACATGCTAGATCCCCAAGTGAGCACTGGGTAGACAGCAGCTCCAGCTCTGCAGCCTGTCAACACCAGGAATAATTAGAATCCTAAAAAGCCTCATTATTTCTCCCAGGGCCGAGGCGCCCTTTGGAAAAAGGGATGCTTCCTGCCAGATCGTCCCCTGAATGTGCGTTTGTCACAGGCTATTGTGTAAACCCATGGTTGGCCCATTTGAAAAGATGTGACTTATCCACTTGACTGGCCTTAACTCCAAACCCTCCAAGTGTGGCCGTAATTAGCAGCACAGAGAGGAGCCATGAAACATGACGCGGCGAGGCTGGTGAAGTCAGCCCCTGGGCCCTGGGCCCCTCGTTCTGCACGGGAGAGCTGGAGGGGAGGAGCTGCGGACACTTCAGGACATGGTCAGCTCTCAAGGAGAGAACCTGGGATGCGGATAAAGGCCCAGCATCAGGTCCTCTCCTGCCACCAGGCTTGTTGAGGCCCTACTGTGTGCCTGCCTGCACAGGGGTGGAGGTGCAGAAGTAAACAGATGAAGTCCCTGCCCCCAGGAGCCGATGTCTGGAGTTGGGGTGCAGGAAGGAGTAGGTAAACCACCATCCACAGGAGACAGGAGTATCCCGGGTGGGAGAGGTACTGGAAGAAAGTGGACAGGGTGACATTAGAGAGTCTGAGAGTCTGGCTCTGGGCCAGGGGATGGAGAGTGACAATCTTGGGCCATAGTGATAAGGAAGGCCTTTGTGAGATGGGGACCTTTGAGCTGAGAGAGATATGGGGAGTAGGGCAAGAAGGGGTGGGGAGGAGCCCACCCCCAAGGCAGTCTCTGTAATGCCTTTCTGCCCTCCTCTTCCTCTGACTCCCCTCCTCATTCCTCAGGGCTCAGCTGAAATGTCCCCTCCCCCAGGAAGACCTCCTTGACTGGTTTGGCTGAGTTGAGTGGTGGGGGATGTCATTGGCCATCTTGATTCACCCTTTTCTGTGACATTCAAGGTCAGGGTCCAGTTCAGCTTTGTAACCTGCTGGACACTGATAGTCATGAGGGGAGACTGAGCCTATCGTCACGGCAGCTACCCCAGTGCCCAGACAGCCCTGGTCCACATGGTGGTGGATGGTGGTTTAGTCACAAAGTCGTGTCCAGCTTTTGTGACCCCAAGGACTGCAGCCCACCAGGCTCCTCTGTCCATAGGAATTTCCAGGCAAGGAGACTGAAGTGGGTTGCCACCTCTTCCTGCAGGGAATATTTCCTACCCAGGGGTCAAAGCTGGGTCTCCTGTACTGCAGGCAGATTCTTTACCAGTGAGTTACCATGGTCCTCGTGAACACTTGATAAAAGTTTGTTGAATGAATACATGAATCCATACAATCCGCTGCAATTTTCTCCTGCCCATTCTTAAATCCTCTTTTACTAGTTATTGCCCTTTTGAGGGCACGGGCTGATATCCAGCCATCACTCTGAAGTGTTGCCCTGTTGGGAAGTCCTCGCGGTAGGCAGATTTTTAGAGGGTCCTGGTGATCCCCACCTCCTTATGGTCACACTTTTGAATAATTCACTCCCTTGAATGTGGGCTGGACTCATTGCTTCATTGCTGTCAAGTAGAACAGGCCAGAAAAGATGGAATTCGCTTCTAATTTTCTATTTGGAGGGCTCTTTCTCACTGTCTCTTGGGTTACTAGTCCTGGGGGTAGCCAGCCACCATGTTGTAAGGCCACTCAGCAGAGGGACACATGTGTGTGAGCCTTGATGCAAATCTACCAAGGCCTGCCAAAAGTGACAGGGCTAAGCTGCAAACAGACCCTGCTCACCTCAGCTGCGAGACACCTGCACCCCTGGCCAACGCTTTGATAGCAGCCATGTGAGAGACCTTGAGCTAGAGGCCTCCAGCTTGGCTGGGCCCAGACCCCTGCCCAAAAAAGCTACAAGATAGTAAAGAGCCACTAAGTTTTGAGGTCCCTTACTACACAGCAATCAGTTCAGTTTAGTTCAGTTGCTCAGTTGTGTCCTACTCTTTGTGATCCCAAGAACCACACCACACCAGGCCTCTCTGTCCAACTGCCAGAGTCTACCCAAACCCATGTCCATTGAGTCAGTGATACCATCCAACCATCTCATCCTCTGTTGTTCCCTTCTCCTCCTGCCTTCAATCCTTCCCAGTATCAGGGTCTTTTCCAATGAGTCAGCTCTTCACATCAGGTGGCCAAAGTATTGGAGTTTCAGCTTCAATATCAGTCCTTCCAATGAACACCCAGGACTGATCTCTTTTAGGATGGTCTAATTGGATCTCCTGGCAGTCCAAGGGACTCTCAAGAGTCTTCTCCAACACCACAGTTCAAAAGCATCAATTCTTCGGCACTCAGCTTTCTTTATAGTCCAACTCTCACATCCATACATGACTACTGAAAACACCATAGCTTTGACTAGATGGATCTTTGTTGACAAAGTAATGTCTCTGCTTTTTAGTATGCATCTAGGTTGTTCATAACTTTCCTTCCAAGGAGTGTCTTTTAATTTCGTGGCAATAGCTAGTTAATATACAGTTATTCACCCACTTAAAATTCCCTTCTGGCACCTCATTGCCTTTAAGATGGTTTTCAAAATCTCTTTCCATAGGATTGTCAGCAGCTTGAGGTCATGAACTTGTCCTAGTCTTATAGGTCTCTTTAACACATGGCACAGAATCTATGTTATAATAGCTGTCTATTATTTTTTTGTGGATAGAAGGAAAAATGAAATTTATGTTTTTAAAAATCCCGTTAAGTACAGCCTTGTGGTCTGGGTGGGGCTAACTTTCCTGAGAAACTGTGGAGGGGCATGATTGGTCTAAGCCACACAAGAATCACATTTACCTTGCCACAGCAATTGTATTTAAGTCAGCACAAATGTTAAAAGTTTTGCTAAGAATTAAGGGACATGGTTATTCTCTGTCTTTTTGAATGGTTGGTTTCAAGATATGAAAGTGAAATCTGATGTAGCCACACTGTCACCATGAATGAAGTCAGCATGAGGGCAAAGTTAACATATGAAGACAGTCACAGCAGAGAGCTCTGTAAAAATAAATAAACTGTCACTATGATCAAACTCTTCCTGCAGCCCATATCTGGTACCTCTCAGTTCTGTCAGCCAGTTAAACTCCCCCTATTCTAGGAGTCTGCGTTATTTTTTAGGAAGTCTGTGTTACATTTTCTGTTATTATAAAATGAAAGGATCCCATTTGATACAAGTTTCTGCTTTCCAAATCATCTTCCTCGCATTCCCTATTCAGCTCAATTGCCCAGTGAATCAGTTTACTCAATGCTTCTATGTGCTAGGCCTTTCATACTTGTCCTCCAACAGACACGTGAAAATCAAAAACAGAGAGACTTCAACTTAAAAGAGGTCTATGAGACCCCTCTATGAAGAGTGGCAAACCACTGACAGATGTTAAGGCTCCATATTTTCTGATAGAAGTATTTAGAGTATGAAAGAACAGTTAGCTCTTCATGGTGAGATCAGGAAAGGCTTCCAGGAGGAGGTGACACTTCACCTAGACTTCGATAAAGGCTGATAATTTCACCAGGTGGGAGGGAAGATGGGTATGGCAGACATGAGAGATGTAGGTGCAAAGGCCTGGCACTGGAGCGGTTTTGCAGGCACTGGGACAATTTATACACAGTTAGCACTCAGGGTCCATGCAGGACGGAAGCCAGAGGCAAGGCTGGAAGTGCCCTGAGGGTCGGGGCTCAGTATGTTACCTCAAATGTGTGCTAAGGTTATCAGGACCTATCAAACAGAAGAGGGGTCCATCAGACGTGGCTGAGCAATTGGCTACTTATGGTCTTTGAAAATTGCTGTTGCTGTTCAGTTACTAAGTCATGTCCAACTCTTTGAGACCCCATGGACTGTAGCTCACCAGGCTCCTCTGTCCATGGACTTCTCCAGGCAAGAATTCTAGAATAGGTTGCCATTCCCTTCTCCAGGAGATCTTCCTGACCTGAGGATAGAACTCAGGTCTCCTGCATTGCAGGCAGATTCTTTACCACTGAGCTTGGTTTTTAGGGTCGTTGATGCTGACTTCAGTAATACTGAAGTAATACTGAAGTAGCCCAGGGAAGCCCCTTTGAAAGATTAAACCTCATAAAGTCAAAAAATCCGTCCTGGCTCTAAAGTGCTCTGAGCCAGTAAAGCCAGTAATGGCTGTTGACTTTAACTTGGGAAAGTTAACAGACTTGTTTTAATTGAAGTTCCACAAATAGGTTCATAAGTCCTGCTGTGGGGTGGGGGGACCTGGGAGCAGGTTGTAGAGACCAGAGCTGGTGGGGAAGACCCAAGCCTTCATCACCAAGCCTCTCTCACGAGGGACCCCACACAGAAGGCATGGGATTGTCCTCCTGGGGACATTTCCCTCTCAGCTCTCCTCACCCACAAAAGACAGTAGCAGGGCCCAGACCCCCCACTGCTTCTGCTGGGCATTCCCACAAAGAACCAACGGGGGCAGCTCCCCAAGACCAGCTCCCTCAAACTAGTGCCAAATGAAATCAAACCTTCTTTCTTCTCTTTGAGATGATTTAAACCAACTTTCCCCCTTGGGAGGTAGCGGATGCTCATCTCGTCAAATGGGTAGAAACCAACATGGTAGTTATTAGGGACCCTTTGAAGAAACAGTCAGGCCAGTGAAACATCAAAGGCAGCTTGGCTTCCTAGACAACAGTGAGCCATGGCAACGGTGCCCCAGTTCCCCCAGCAAAGCACAGCTCTGAAGGTCTCCAGCAAAGAAATAAAGAAGAAGATGCTTCTCTTGAGTATGATTAGGAAAAGCATCTTCAAAGAATCCCTTGTGGTGGATTCTCTCACTGCAGCCCCATTGGCCAGTCAAGAAAACTGAGGTGCCAGTAAGTCAATTCCCTTCTTCCCTTCTCCCATTCAGGTGAAGAAAGACAGCCCCAAGTATTACTGAAGACAGCGTCAGCAGCCCTAAAAACCAAGCTCTAATGTAGAATGGTCCAATGTGATAAAAGTTGATTTCCCCCAGGTAAGGTTGAGAATAGGTCTCACTAACAGGTGAAGGACCCCCTCAGGGGACAATCCTGGGCCCAGGTCCCTTCCATCCCGTGACTCTGTATCTCCTACATCTGGCTGCCGGGGGTGATCTTCCTGCTCGTCCATGCCAGGCTGGCAGAAAGGGGAGGAGCTCATGGGAACTGAACAGCAACAAAAGAATAGGAAACTCTGTCCTTCTGTGACTGAGGTCTTAATAACAAAGAGTGTCTGAAAAGAAGTCAAGATTACTGAGGATATGGTTAGGGATCTTTTGCTTTGAAGAAAGTTGGAAATTGTATTTGAATTTTTTAAGTGTTCTTGATTTTAGCTTTCTGACTTGAAATTCTGGTCAAGCTTTGCCTTTCTGATTAGTTTTGAGTACATGTAAAACAGTTCAGCAGCACTGTACTAGTCAGCTAGAGCCTTGTAACAAACAATCGCACAATCTGTGTGACATCCTACAACAAATATGTCTTCCTAACAAGTCTTCAGGCTGACAATCCTAACCTGAAGGTTGGATCAAGCTCTGCTTTATGTGTTTCTCACTCTCTCGGGAATCAGTGAGCTGGTGGTGGTGGTTTAGTCGCTAAGTCATGTCCAACTCTTGAGACTCCATGGACTGTAGCCTGCCAGGCTCCTCTGTCCACGGGATTCTGCAGACAAGAATACTGGAGTAGCTTGCTGTTTCCTTCTCCAGGGGATCTTCCCAACCCAGGAATCGAACACAGGTCTCCTGCATTGCAGGCAGATGCTTTACCAATGAGTTACGGGTATACAGGACATCTTCTTTCCATGGAAATGGCAGAGGCACAAGCATGCGATGTCCCTTAAGGCTTAGACTCAGAACTGACGATTCCCCCCACACTCTGCTGACCCACAAAAGGCACAGACTGAGCCCAAGCACAGACTGGGGTCAAGGCTCATTCCACTTTCAGGGGAAGGAGCCAGGGTCGTAGGGCCAAGTGCACGGGTACAGGAAAGGCGAAGATGTTGGCGGCCAGATCTTTAATCCAGCACTGCATACCCACAAATGTTTGCTGAGGTCAGGTCATGGCATGCTTTGCTGAACTTTAAAAATGACAGTATTATTCCACTGACTCTAAAAATAACATGTACTTATAGTGAAAAACAAGCAAGGGAAAATTAAGATCACTATAATTCCATTTCCTCGAATGTTCCCGAGGTAGGATTTTGCTGCATTCCCTTATACTAAGCCCATCAAAATACATACTCAAATAAAAGCAAGCATATTTTTATATATATAACAAAAGTAGGAGCATACTTTATTTGGTTACACTATCTTTTTCACTTAATCTCATTTGTGAGCTTTTTCTTGCATGATTAAATATTATTTTTAAAACCAGTCTTTCCACGGCTACACCATACTTTAAATTTGGATGGCAAATTATCCAGACACACATTCTCCAATGTAGCAGCCCCAGCCACAGGTGGCTACTGAATATTTGAAACATGGCTGGTCTAAGTTAAAATAGGTGTAAGTGGAAAACACCAGATTATGAAGAGTTGGTACCAAATAAAGAATGTTAAAACAGCTCACTGATCATTTTTATATTGGTTCAGATTGAAATAATACATTGGATAGATTGGGTCAAACAAAATATGTTATTGAAATGAATCTCACCAGTTTGTTCTTACCTTTTTTTTAACATGCCTACTAGAAAATTTAAAACTAAATGTATGCTTACATGTGTGGTTTGCCTTGCATTACACTTCGGTTGGATGGTACTGATCTGGGCAGTCCCCCACAGTTAAGACAGTTGATCACTCTCAAATTTTATAACATTCCAAACAGCAGTGTAATGAGTATCATGGCCAGCAGTCACAGCCAACATGTATTGAGTGTTTTTCTGCTTGCCTGGTTCCACACTAAGCATCTTCCATACACAGCGACGTATGGACCTCCTGCTTCCTCTCTGGGAGGTACTCTGACTGTCCCCATCCACAGATGAGAAATCCAAGGTTCAGAGGAGACAAGACCTTGCTCAAAGTCATAAAAGTCTAAGCAAGTAAGTATTCGTTGATCAGTTGTGTCTGACTCTTTGTGATCTCATGGACTGTAGGGTTCTTCTGTCCATGCAATTCTCCAGGCAAGAATACTGGAGTTTAGTTGGGTGCCATTCCCTTCTCCAGGGAATCTTCCTGAGCCAGGGATCGAACAGGGGTCTCCCACATTGCAGGCAGATTCTTTGCCATTTGAGCCACCAGGGAAGCCCAAGTTCATCCCGAAGCTTATTAATTGGTGTAACAAAGACAAAAACCCAGGTGTGATTGATTTTCATGGGTTTTTTTTTTTCTTACCAGTACTCCACTTCTGTCTTTGTGTGTCTACCTGATAATTACCTCGAGATTAATTTCTAGGAATGTGAGTCACAGGCTTGCACATGAAGGCCCCTGAGGCACAGTACCTTCCTGAGTGAGGTTGTCAATTCAAACTTGCAACAGCAGTCTATTAATTCTGCAAATAGCCATGGAGTGTTCACTGTGAATTGGGCCCTGCTCTGTGTGCCTGAGGCCACAACTGCCAGGACAGACCTGTCCTTGCCCTCCTGGGGGTCACATGGCCCTGCTCCTGGGGTGGAGGAAGGGGTTTAGGTACTGAAAAGGGATCTTATCTTTGAGATGGTATCAGTGTGCACTGTGAGGTAAACAAAGGAGGCTAGAGCAGTGACTGAGGCAAGAAAAGACAGGTCTGGGTCTCCACTTAAAGAAGGATTATCCCCAAGGGCTTCTCAGAGGAGATGGCCTTGAGCTGATCCCTGAATAACCAGAAGGGGGAAAATTGGGAGATGAGGTCCCAGGCAGGAGATCTAGCAAGTGTAAAGTCATGATCAGTGAAACCCAAGCTAGGCAGCGAGAGAAACAGGGAGAAGGCAGGGGAGTCTGCAGTCTGGTGAGTGCAGGGGAGAAGCTGTGAGGGGGACAGAGTGGGCCTGATCAGGATGCCTTGCAGACCTGGCAGAGGAGACTCAGTTTTCTTCCACGTGCAGTTGGAAGGCCTAGAGGGCAGCCGATCCACAGTTTGTGACACCTGAAGCATACAATTTCGGGCTTTCTTGTTAAAGGAGCCCAAAATTAGGAATCAGACTCAGTTATATAATTTAACATTTATTTTGAAGGTAAAAAGAGATTATAATAAATCATAGATTTTTTTTTAAATGCTGAAAATTACCACCAAAATGATAGAATCAAGAAAAACAACAGGGTATTTTGAATTAGATCTTGACACACCCCCCAAAGTACTTCTTCCTCTTTCGATTTTGGCCTTCATCTCCTCGGAGTACATCTTTTATGGTGATCATTTGTGATATTATTTTCTGGAGAGCAGATAGAAAGGTAATTTAGCCTTTCCTCTAGCAGAGTTTGATGGAAATGGTTATTATTATTATTGATGATTTCTGAATGTTTGATTTTCATCACAATTCATTATTAATGAGTCATCTTGTACATTTTTAAGATCATCATGAAACCTCTATCAGGTTGTTTTGTACAGAAGCTGTGAGACTTCAGGACCTTTCAAAGCTTCTTGGACAGCTATGAAGCACAGTTAACCCTCAGATTAGGATCTCCTTAACTGCACTGCTGCCTCCACCCCAGGACCTAGAATGGAGCCCAGAGCATAGAAGACTGTGAAGCTAAATCCACAGGTAAACCCACCTCAGACTGGATGGGGCTGGGCAGAGGAGAGGAGAGAAGGGTCTAATCACCCAGATGCCGAATAGCGAATGGGCTCCAGGGAACAGAGGAGGCAGCTGGACCACGGCTGGCTTGTCCAAGAAAGAAACAGTGATGCATGGACCAGGCTGATGGCCATGCAGATAGAAATAGATTCCAGGAATGCCTTGTATGTGCTGACCTAGGGAAGAGGCCTCGGGGATAATCTAAGTGTATCAAAGTGTCTGCCACCCTAGATTGATTGCTTGTCTTTCTTCCCTGAATTTTGGGCTCCAGGACCTTGCCTGTCTGCTCCCCATCTTCCCTTTTCTATGAGAGCCCATCACCAGCCACAGACTGGCAGGTGGACACCTAACTCTCTTGGAAATGGGTCTGTTGGTGGCAGACTATCTCCATCTCCTGCTGTACCAATAAATAAGGCAGGTTCATTCAACTAATTGGGCTTCCCTGGTGAATCAGATGGTAAAGAATTCCTCTGTGTTGTGGGAGACCTGGGTTCGATCCCTGGGTTGGGAGTATCTCTTGGAGGAGGGAACAGCTACCCAATCCAGTATTCTTGTTTGGAGATTCCTTAGACAGAGAAGCCTGGCGGGCTATGGTCCATGGGGTCGGAAAGAGTGGGACACTACTGAGCGGCTTTCATATCTTTGGCTGATTGTTCCCATTATTTGCAGGAGTTGGCAAAGTTGACCAGTGGATGTGCTGACATCTCAGAGGTGGGACTAAAGTCACAGGAGGCATCTACTGCCTGGGGCCTCTGACAGCTTTCCTGTGCTGTCCTGCCTTCCCAGGGCCCTCAGTCAGGAGCACATGGGACCAACATTCAGTGTCAGGGTCCTCACTAGCAGGTGCAGGCCCCATGACGACAAGGGCTCTGGCCTGGGGGCAACGGTTTAGAGCTATCGGGACAACGAACTTCAGTGTGGTTAATGATGGACGGTGGAAACTCACTGCAAAACAATAAAGGAGGAGAAAAGTGGAGAAGGTGGTCCCCATCTCCCATCAGGCAAGGAAAGGGTACGGCACCGACGTCTTCACTCTGCAGTCTGAAACGCTGTGCACAAGTCAGGACCGCAGGCTCTGAGGATGCGCTCTGACCTTGACCAGGAGCTGGATTCGTGCATTCACTCATTCCCTCATTCATCCCACAAATATCTTCTGAAGACCTACTGAGCGTTGGGCCTGTTTCTAGACCTTACTGGTCTTGCAGAAGGCAAAATCATTTTCCCATCTTTACGGAGTTTTTTTTCTAAGAGAGAAGGACAGATCACCAACCAACAGAAGGAAAAAATAAATTGCATGTAGGCACCAGGGGAAAAGAAAAAGGAAAGCCAAGTCAAAGGGCTGAGAAAACACAGGGCGAGGGCAAATGAAGTGTGAAACGAGGCAGCCAAGGGTGTATTTAGACAGTGTGTTAAGGAAAGATTTTTAAAGGTAAGGAAGTTAGCCATGTGGATGGGCCATGCCTTCTGGGCAGAGGGGACAGCTGGTGCTGAGCCCATGGTGGAGGGTTCCTGGAGCATCAGGGAAGAGTGAGGAGGCCACATGGATGAAGTGGAGGGAGCCATGGGTTGGGGGAGCAGGAGAGAGGGCAGAGATGCACTGGTGGTCAGAGCGGATTGGGCATCATGGATCTGAGAGAGGTGGGAGCCCTCATAGGACCACGTGAGGTCACAGGGCTTTGGTGCAGAGGATGACCTAAGTTGTCACACTTAGCAGGACTACCCTGCTCACTGCGTGGAGCGAGGGAAGCAATGCAGGAAGGAGGGAGGCCAGTTTGAAGGCTCTGACACTTATCTAGGCACAGGATGCCAGGCATGGACCGAGGTGCTCTAAAGATAAGGAAGGAAAGGATTCTGGGCTCGTGTTGAAAGGGAGCCGACAAGATATGTTAACGGATTCATGGTGGAATAAGAGAGAAAACAGGAGTCAGGCATGGCTTCCAAGAATCTGAAGGATGAAATTATCATTCAGTGAAAGGTGATGGCTAAATTCTGCGTGTAAATGTCTTCCTTGAAAGGTAGGGCAGTGACCTTTAGATCAGGTGAGTTGGGGCGAACATGTGGACAATCTCACCAGGGCCCAGATTCAGCATGGCAGAGAGTGATGGAGAGAGGGGCTGAGGAGAATTCAGGCCAGCAAGCCATTGCCAGGGTCCTCTCTGGTCTCCTGGACACAGCCAAGATGAAGACAGCAAGGTAGCCTCAGGTCGCAGCACACAGAAAGCTTGTGACTGACTGGTTTTCCAGGAGCCATGCTAAATTCCTAACCCCTGAAGACTGACTCCTTGCTTTTGACAAAGGAAACAACCCATTTAGGGTAAGGATGTTTGAGATAAACCCAAACTGAACCTAAGGACCGTCCTGCCTCCAGTGCAATTGACCAGCTCTATTCAGAAGCAGATAATAACTGGCAAGATTGGTAATAACAACCACACAGAAGCAGCTCCTCCCAAAAGTAAAAGAAATGAGTATAAAGGAATATAAAGAAAAGGCAGATAGAGTTTACTGCATAAAAATAATTACCTTAGATCCAGAGGAAAATTCAGATAACCTAACAGGATGACCAGACACAAAGCAAGAAACTCAAAGAGCCAAGGGCTCAAAGAAAAGCTATCGATGAAAATTATAAAGAGAGTTGAATATGAGCTGGTGTATCTTAAAAGAGAAAATGAAGAAATGAATGAAAATGTTCCAGAGATGAATGCCATGAAAATCAATAAAAATGAGTAAGCATGAATGGAGATTCCAGGAGGAAAGCAGAAAAATCAATTTCAGGAAATTATTCAAATCAAGATGGAAAAGAACAAAGCTGGAAAAGAGATCATAGGCATTTCTCACCCCACCATGCTGTGTCTGAGCCCAGTGTGACTTCTGACATGTCTGCACAGCTGGTCAAGACAGGCTGCAGTGGCTTGTGGACCATGCGCAGGACCCTGACCTCAACCTCATTAGCCTGTCCACTTCCACACACTTTCTGCTGAGTCTCTTGCCCACTGGCTGGAGTATTGCATCACTACAAAGGCACTGGGTGGAGGGTTTACAAGTCACAGGGTAAGTTAAACTGTCTTTTAAACTGTCTCAGCAGCCAGGAAGCACAAGCACTTCACAGTCTTTTTCTGTTGTTCTGGAATTTTGATGCCTTGGTTTGGCTGCTAAAAGAATGAGGTTGTTTGAGAACATCTCAAAAGGAATGAACTTTTTTTTTTTTTTTTTTTTATCTCTTTGTAAGAGCATCCTATCAAGCTTCGGTCAACAGGTAACAGCAACTGTAACTGTGATGACAGGATGATGAAGACCGTCACAGAGTCCCGCTCAGCTTGCAGGGAGGACATCGCCTTGTTAGGAAAGCACTTTCCAGGGACACAGAGAAGAAACCCCTCACACCACTGCCTCGTCCCAGGAGGCCTGAAGCTACTGAGTTACAGGGCAGCGGCCCTCAGGCAGACGCTTGAGATAGTTCACGGACAGTATTATTTTCTTTAGACAATACTTGGAGTTTCATTAGGAAAAAAAGCAATCCTTAGGTCTTAAAGATTTCAAGAAAATACAGGTTATAAAGTAATTCTCATTGTTTCCAATTGACAATAGGAATTGACTAGGGTATCTACTCAAGCTGTTAGCTGCCATAAAATGCAATCAGAAAGGCAGCAAGATCAAAAACCATTACACTATCATGGTTCATGAAAGTGAAAGTTAAGAGTTAGTCGCTCAGTCGTGTTCTACTCTGCTAATCCATGAACTGTAGCCCCCCAGGCTCCTCTGATAATGGAATTCCTGTGTGTGTTAGATACCCAGTCATGTCTGACTCTTTGCAACCCCATCTACTGTGGCCCACCAGGTTCCTCTGTCCATGGAATTCTTCAGACGATAATACTGGAGTGGATTGCTATTTCCTTCTCCAGGGAATCTTCCAGACCCAGGGACTGAACCCAGGTCTCCTGCACTGGAGATGGATTCTTTACCATCTGAGCCACCAGAGAACCTCATGGAACTCATAGTATTACATAAGAAAAGGTGTGTGTATCACACATATTCACGTGTACTCTCTATATACTATATACTACTACATATACTGAAATATGATGCTGTGGAAGTGCTGCACTCAATATGCCAGCAAATTTGGAAAACTCAGCAGTGGCCACAGGACTGGAAAAGGTCAGTTTTCATTCCAAATCCCAAAGAAAGGCTAGGCCAAAGAATGCTCAGACCACCACACAATTGCACTCATCTCACATGCTAGTAAAGTAATGCTCAAAATTCTCCAAGCCAGGCTTCAGGAATATGTGAACCTTGAACTCCCTGATGTTCAAGCTGATTTTAGAAAAGGCAGAGGAACCAGAGATCAAATTGCCAACATCTGCTGGATCATTAAAAATGCAAGAGAGTTCCAGAAAAACATCTATTTCTGCTTTATTGACTATGTCAAAGCCTTTGACTCTGTGGATCACAATAAACTGTGGAAAATTCTGAAAGAGATGGGAATACCAGACCACCTGACCTGCCTCTTGAGAATCTGTATGCAGGTCAGGAAGCAACAGTTAGAACTGGACATGGAACAACAGATTGGTTCCAAATAGGAAGAGGAGTACATCAAGGCTGTATATTGTCACCCTGCTTATTTAACTTCTATGCAGAGTACATCATGAGAAATGCTGGACTGGAAGAAACACAAGCTGGAATCAAGATTGCCGAGAGAAATATCAATAACCTCAGATATGCAGATGACATCACCCTTACGGCAGAAAGTGAAGAGGAGCTAAAAGCCTCTTGATGAAAGTGAAAGAGGAGAGTGAAAAAGTTGGCTTAAAGCTCAACATTCAGAAAACGAAGATCATGGCATCTGGTCCCATCTCTTCATGGGAAATAGATGGGTAAACAGTGGAAACAGTATCAGATTTTATTTTGGGGGGCTCCAAAATCACTGCAGATGGTGACTGCAGCCATAAAATTAGAAGACATTTACTCCTTGGAAGAAAAGTTATGACCAACCTAGATAGCATATTCAAAAGCAGAGACATTACTTTGCCGACTAAGGTCCGTCTAGTCAACGCTATGGTTTTTCCAGTAGTCATGTATGGATGTGAGAGTTGGACCGTGAAGAAGGCTGAGCACTGAAGAATTGATGCTTTTGAGCTGTGGGGTTGGAGAAGACTCTTGAGAGTCCCTTGGACTGCAAGGAGATCCAACCAGTCCATTCTGAAGGAGATTAGCCCTTGGATTTCTTTGGAAAGAATGATACTAAAGCTGAAACTCCAATACTTTGGCCACCTCATGCAGAGTTGACTCATTGGAAAAGACTCTGATGCTGGGAGAGATTGGGGGCAGGAAGAGAAGGGGACGACCGAGGATGAGATGGCTGCATGGCATCATTGATTTGATGGACGTTAGTCCGAGTGAACTCCAGGTGTTGGTGATGGACAGGGAGGCCTGGTGTGCTGCAATTCATGGGGTCGCAAAGAGTCGGACATGACTGAGCAACTGAACTGAACTGAACTACATATACCATGCTATATATATACTATCTTGCTGATTGTGTGCTCAGTCATGTCTGATTCTTTGCAACCTCCTGGACTGTAGCCCGCCAGGCTCCTCTGTCCATGATATTTTCCAGGCAAGAATACTGGATTGGGTATCTATTTTCTTCTGCAAGGGATCTTCCTGACCCAGGGATCGAATTTACCTCTCTTGTGTTTCCTGCCTTGACAGGCATTTTCTTTACCACTATACTACCTGGGAAGTCCATATGAATGCTATAAGTCATTTATACTGTATGCTATATATGTTCACAATGTATATACTATATACACAAGTTTTTCATTGAACTATTAATTGAAGCTTTAAAGTCATATATGAAACATATCAGTCTTAGATGTTTAATAAAACACGTCTTTGACTCTAAGGAAAAAACGAATATAGAGACAGTATGTAGACATGGAGGACAGATGGGGAAGTTGGATACTACACAGTCCTGATGGAGATGAGAACACAGCAGTTGGGGCAAGGCAGCATTCAGAGACTTCCCCCCACCAACAGCGTCCACTAAATATGCTGTGCGTACAGGCACGTGCTGAGGGGTGCTAAGAGTATCAGTCAGACGTGATTCCTGCCCTCAAAGAGTTCTCCAGCCTGTGAGGACTATAGGCAAATACAAGTGATTAAAATACAGTGGGAGGGCTTGTCTGATGGCTCAGTGATAAAGAATCCACCTGCTAATGCAGGAGACGCAGGACCGATCCCTGATCCGCGAAGGCTTTACATGCCACATGGTAACTAAGCTCATGTACCACAACTATTAAACCTGTGCTCTAGAGCCTGGGAGCCATAGCTACTGAAGCCTGCATGCCCTAGGGCCTGTGCTCTGCAGTGGAAGAGGCCACCACACACCACAGCAAAGAGTAACCCTGGCTAGATGCAACTGGCAAGAGGCCTGCACAGCTGTGAAGACCCAGCAGAACCATAAATAAATGAATAAATAAATAAAACTATTAACATTTTTAAAAATATAATGGGAGAAATTCTAGAAAAGAGGTTTGCTCTGGGAACTATTGGGAGCCAGGATGGACCAGGGTATATGGCCTGTGTCCGGCCCTGAGCTTGGCCATGAAGTCACCTCGTCAGGTCGCTGCTATGGAAAAGCCTGGGAACAGAGGGTGGGGAGTGACTTGCTAAAAGTCACATAACCTGCAAATGGTAAAACTGGGCTCTAAACCCAGGTGTGTCTGCTTCCCAATTCATCCTCCTCCTTGAATGTGCTGCCTCTGGTCTTGCATCAGCTGGAAGCCATCCATAATGTCTGTAAGGAAAGCACCAGCAATGATAAATCCTGGGTGTCTTGTCATTAAGGGTTTATTACGAGGACTCTGGTCTCCCTGAGGCTGGGGAAGAAGACATGACTGCTACCCATGGAAAGAGCACAGGTGTGTCAAGACTTTGTCTAGGGATGGTTTCCATACCCAGGCAAGAGGGGCTTGGGAGAACAGCAAGCACATTCATCAAGCAAAATCACAATCCAAGGCAAAGACCCTTTGCAAGATACACAGTGGAGCATCCATCAAACCGCAACTGGGGACCAGGGTGAGCTAAGAATTCAGGAGCACAGGACAGTGGAGAGGCCAGCCACGAGAGGGGACACAAACCAGAGGAAAAGGGGGGCAGTTCTACTGAAGAAAAGCATTTGAAGACCATGCTGGCTGAGCAGAGGAGACAGGCAGGCTGCCTCCCTCTGCTTTAAGTTGGCCTCAGATGTTTGGCCACCCTGCTCAGACCATCTATTATTGCCACAAGCAAAGAATATACCACACAGAAATGATCGCATCAGAACTGTGAGTGGATATGGAACTGTAAAATGTAATAGTTCTTTGAGTCCAGCACTGGGTCCCTGCGAGCTTGCCTAAGATCCCGAAGGCCGAAAAAGAGAGAGAGAGCACCATCTACTGCCATTATCATGGCCTTGCTTCCTTAGTGGGCCCACCGCCCATAATCCTGACCTACAGGTTCCTAAGTCTCCTTGCCAAAGTCCCTGACTCCAGATATGTTAGCAGGTCAGGGAGAAGGGACCATGGAACACAGCTTGGGAGCATCTTCAGAGAAGAAGCAGTGAATGGCATGTGAAGGAGCTGAAATAGGACAAAAGCAAAGGAAAGGGAGGAGGGGGATGGGGGAACACAAGGTCATGGGCAACCAGGAAGAGGCTGGGATTAGAGTGAGGTCAGGAACCAAAGGCCCCAAGCGCTTGTTGATGAGGCCTTGTCATGAACAGTTTCAACAGCAATGTGGCCCAGGAGCCAGTTTGCAGAGTTAGGAAGTTAAAAAGTTAGTTAAGAGGGATTGTTCAGTTGCTAATTCATGTCAAACTCTTTGTGACCCCATGGACTACAGCACACCAGGCCTCCCTGTCCTTCACTATCTCCCTGAGTTCACTCAAACTCAAATCCATTGAGTCAGTGATGTCATCCAACCATCTCATCCTCTGTCACCCCCTTCTCCTCTTACCCTCAATCTTTCCTAGCATCAGGATCTTTCCCAGTGGGGCTGTTCTATGCATCAGGTGGCCAAAGTATTAGAGTTTCAGCTTCAGCATCAATCCTTCCAAGGAATATTCAGGGTTGATTTCCTATGGGACTGGCTGGTTTGATTTCCTTGCTGTTCAAGAATTCTCAAGCATCTTCAACACCATAGTTCAAAAGCATCAGTTCTTCAGAGCTCAGCCTTCTTTATGGTCCAACTCTTAATCCATACATGACAACTGGAAAAAACATAGCTTTGACTATATGGACCTTTGTCAACAAGAGTGATGTCTCTGTTTTTAAATATGTTGCATTAACAGAGCAGATTCTTGGGGATCCCAGACTCCAGAGTTCTTGCATTAGCCCCCCAAACCTGTCCTCTGCTGCATGTCTCAGATCCCTACTCCAGCAGGACCCTCTGCCCCAAGACAGTTCCCTACCAGCCTTCTTTCTACCTCAAGGCTGGACTTTCCTCTTGGACTACTTGGTTATGGCTTTATTTTTCAAGCATGAAAGAGATTTAACTCTGAGTTCATTGAAGTTTCTCCATCCTCAGTTTATACTGGATATTGCATAGCTCATCTTTTCCAGATTTTTTTCCTCCTAAAATGTCAAGGTGCTCTGTTTTTAGAAGCACTGCATGGAGATAAAAGGGATTAAAGTGTAATTTTATCCTCTGTAAAGGTAGCTTGGAGCAAATGGGAGTAAAATGATCCACTTGGAGTTCATCATTTCACCTCCCTTCTCCCTTCCCATCCCCTCAAAGGTGGCCCTCGGAGTTCTTGGGGTGGAGGGACTCACTTGGTAGGATCTGCCTCCCAGAATCCCTGTGAGCAAATCTAGGATGGCAGGGGAAGTGGCTGTGGCCTGGAAGGCTTCCACTGAGGTGGATAGAGCCCTCCAGAAACCAGGCAGTGTTGGGGGCTGGGAACACAGAGCCTACTTCTCCCCTCATCTCAGCGGGATGGAGTCTCTGCTTCCAAGCTCTTTGCTCAGGGTCCTGAGAGAGGGTGCAGGTCCCCTGGAGAGGCCAGGTGCAGTGGCCTCTTTCCCACAGCTGGCAAGATGCCCCACCCCCATGAGCCTTCACCTTTGCAGCGGATGTGGCAGAGGAATCCCTCCTCTGCCACCAGACCTAGAGGTAGACCTGGGGGGACCATCTAATGCCACCTGATCATTGTCCAGACAAGAAACCGAGGCCAGAGAGGGACTTGCCGAGGTCTCTCTCCAGCTGGCAGCAGAGCAGAGCTCCGGTCTGTTCACCCGCACAGCACGCTGCTCTTCCTCCCGTCCGTCCTTCCGCAGTTCCTGGGAGCATTTCCAGGAATCCGAAATCTAGAAATCACCTTTTGATATTCATTTGTATGTCTTCAATTCTGGGGCATCTATTTTAAACTGTCCAGAACAAGATGCTTCTTTCCATTGATCCAGACATTTAATTTCATCTTTCCTCTTGTTTTCTTCCCCCTTCAAAAGCTGTTATTAAATCGATGGTGTTCTGATAGATGGCATCGTAGAATAAACCAAGTAGGTTAATGGTGAAAAATTGGTCTAGTGTTTAAAATTCTTAGTGTAGTTGGCTTCTGTGTTTCCAGTTCTGTGCTGAATGCTGGACTTGCTTTTTCTCCGTAAATCCTTCCAACTTCTCTAGGAGGTGGGTACCAACATCACCCCATCTCACAGCTGAGGAAACTGAGCCTCAGGGAGGTCCAGTTACTCGCCCAGGGTCACATAGTAGGCGGTGGAGCTGCCACTGTAGTTAAACCCAGGCCACGTGGTTCCAGAGCTCGTACTGGATACATTACATCAATGTGTATGTTAACAGTGTTTATCACCAAGGTGGCTCAGCGGTAAAGAATCCACCTGCCAGTGCAGGAGACACAGGAGGTGCAGGTTTGATCCCAGAGGTGGGAAGATCCCTTGGAGGAGGAAATGACAACACACTCCAATACTCTTGGCTGAAAAATCCCATGGACAGAGGAGCCTGGCTGGCTACAGTCCATGGGTCACAAAGAGGTGGACACGGCTGAGTGACTGAGCATGCATTATTCACTAATCTTTGCTGGACACTGGTGTCACCAAGCTGGTTGTCTAGTGAGGGACATCGGGGTCCACTTTCTGTCATCAACTGGCTGTGTGACCATAGAACAAGTCACCTTTCCCCTTTGGGGGTCAGGGCTTATCTGTAGAATGAGAGGCTGAACCCTCAGGGGCTTCCCCACTCAAAGGTGATGTCCGGCTGGCCGGAAGGGTACCAGGTACTCTCCTGCCCCCTGGTTTCCTGGAAAGCCCCCTTTCTGGCCGGAGGCTGGGGACCACACACTTCGCTCTTTCAGCCTGCCGGGTTGAAGCACAGAGGCTGTTGCTATCCAAGGACAGGGCTGGCATCCTCTGAGACCCCTGCTTCTCCATGCCACCTCCTCAGCCGCTTGCACTGATGCTGGGCTGAGCTCCCTGGGTCAGGAGCACTGAATCACCCCTCCATGAACTCCTCCTCCTTCAAATAAATAAAGGCCAAGAGTCCTCATCACAGGGAGCCTGCACCTAACTGGAAATACTTTTTCACATGCTATGAATGGTTCTTCCCCTCATTGCTCTGTGACAAAACTGAGACAGGAAGAGGCATCAGTTTTCTGGGCCTGAGCTGTGAGGCCAGGATCAATGCAGCGAGAAGAGTGGGGGCCACCGTGTTAGAGAGTGGCTCTGCAATGAAATTATGGTTATCGTTATCCTGGTGGTGTTTCTTCTGTGCCGCCATGACAGAAGGCTCCCTGGGTAACTGCAGATTTGTATTTCATTAGGACACTTTAGTCAAAAAAATCAATGGTGCTCTGGGAATTGCTCTGCCAGTCCACGGGGGTGGAGGAGCCTGGTGAGCAGCCTGCAAAGATCCTGCTAAAATTAGGCAGCTGCAGGCAGAAGCTGGATTCACAATCATAGCCCATCGATTTCCAAAGTGATGCTGAATCCAAGTGACTTTAATTGGTCTCCTTGTTTTGTCTTTTTGAAGATGGGCCTTTTGTAATGAAGTGGTTCTTCTTTTGTAATAAAGTGATTCCTTCTCTGGGGAAATGGAGTTATTAGTTGAAGGCAGGCTCAGAATTTGCCCAAGTACAGGGTGGGAG
>SJYC01046923.1:0-13318 GCA_006408675.1 Madoqua kirkii | reverse complement strand
GAAAGGGAGGAGGGGGATGGGGGAACACAAGGTCATGGGCAACCAGGAAGAGGCTGGGATTAGGGTGAGGTCAGGAACCAAAGGCCCCAAGCGCTTGTTGATGAGGCCTTGTCATGAACAGTTTCAACAGCAATGTGGCCCAGGAGCCAGTTTGCAGAGTTAGGAAGTTAAAAAGTTAGTTAAGAGGGATTGTTCAGTTGCTAATTCATGTCAAACTCTTTGTGACCCCATGGACTACAGCACACCAGGCCTCCCTGTCCTTCACTATCTCCCTGAGTTCACTCAAACTCAAATCCATTGAGTCAGTGATGTCATCCAACCATCTCATCCTCTGTCACCCCCTTCTCCTCTTACCCTCAATCTTTCCTAGCATCAGGATCTTTCCCAGTGGGGCTGTTCTATGCATCAGGTGGCCAAAGTATTAGAGTTTCAGCTTCAGCATCAATCCTTCCAAGGAATATTCAGGGTTGATTTCCTATGGGACTGGCTGGTTTGATTTCCTTGCTGTTCAAGAATTCTCAAGCATCTTCAACACCATAGTTCAAAAGCATCAATTCTTCAGAGCTCAGCCTTCTTTATGGTCCAACTCTTAATCCATACATGACAACTGGAAAAAACATAGCTTTGACTATATGGACCTTTGTCAACAAGAGTGATGTCTCTGTTTTTAAATATGTTGCATTAACAGAGCAGATTCTTGGGGATCCCAGACTCCAGAGTTCTTGCATTAGCCCCCCAAACCTGTCCTCTGCTGCATGTCTCAGATCCCTACTCCAGCAGGACCCTCTGCCCCAAGACAGTTCCCTACCAGCCTTCTTTCTACCTCAAGGCTGGACTTTCCTCTTGGACTACTTGGTTATGGCTTTATTTTTCAAGCATGAAAGAGATTTAACTCTGAGTTCATTGAAGTTTCTCCATCCTCAGTTTATACTGGATATTGCATAGCTCATCTTTTCCAGATTTTTTTCCTCCTAAAATGTCAAGGTGCTCTGTTTTTAGAAGCACTGCATGGAGATAAAAGGGATTAAAGTGTAATTTTATCCTCTGTAAAGGTAGCTTGGAGCAAATGGGAGTAAAATGACCCACTTGGAGTTCATCATTTCACCTCCCTTCTCCCTTCCCATCCCCTCAAAGGTGGCCCTCGGAGTTCTTGGGGTGGAGGGACTCACTTGGTAGGATCTGCCTCCCAGAATCCCTGTGAGCAAATCTAGGATGGCAGGGGAAGTGGCTGTGGCCTGGAAGGCTTCCACTGAGGTGGATAGAGCCCTCCAGAAACCAGGCAGTGTTGGGGGCTGGGAACACAGAGCCTACTTCTCCCCTCATTTCAGCGGGATGGAGTCTCTGCTTCCAAGCTCTTTGCTCAGGGTCCTGAGAGAGGGTGCAGGTCCCCTGGAGAGGCCAGGTGCAGTGGCCTCTTTCCCACAGCTGGCAAGATGCCCCACCCCCATGAGCCTTCACCTTTGCAGCGGATGTGGCAGAGGAATCCCTCCTCTGCCACCAGACCTAGAGGTAGACCTGGGGGGACCATCTAATGCCACCTGATCATTGTCCAGACAAGAAACCGAGGCCAGAGAGGACTTGCCGAGGTCTCTCTCCAGCTGGCAGCAGAGCAGAGCTCCGGTCTGTTCACCCGCACAGCACGCTGCTCTTCCTCCCGTCCGTCCTTCTGCAGTTCCTGGGAGCATTTCCAGGAATCCGAAATCTAGAAATCACCTTTTGATATTCATTTGTATGTCTTCAATTCTGGGGCATCTATTTTAAACTGTCCAGAACAAGATGCTTCTTTCCATTGATCCAGACATTTAATTTCATCTTTCCTCTTGTTTTCTTCCCCCTTCAAAAGCTGTTATTAAATCGATGGTGTTCTGATAGATGGCATCGTAGAATAAACCAAGTAGGTTAATGGTGAAAAATTGGTCTAGTGTTTAAAATTCTTAGTGTAGTTGGCTTCTGTGTTTCCAGTTCTGTGCTGAATGCTGGACTTGCTTTTTCTCCGTAAATCCTTCCAACTTCTCTAGGAGGTGGGTACCAACATCACCCCATCTCACAGCTGAGGAAACTGAGCCTCAGGGAGGTCCAGTTACTCGCCCAGGGTCACATAGTAGGCGGTGGAGCTGCCACTGTAGTTAAACCCAGGCCACGTGGTTCCAGAGCTCGTACTGGATACATTACATCAATGTGTATGTTAACAGTGTTTATCACCAAGGTGGCTCAGCGGTAAAGAATCCACCTGCCAGTGCAGGAGACACAGGAGGTGCAGGTTTGATCCCAGAGGTGGGAAGATCCCTTGGAGGAGGAAATGACAACACACTCCAATACTCTTGGCTGAAAAATCCCATGGACAGAGGAGCCTGGCTGGCTACAGTCCATGGGTCACAAAGAGGTGGACACGGCTGAGTGACTGAGCATGCATTATTCACTAATCTTTGCTGGACACTGGTGTCACCAAGCTGGTTGTCTAGTGAGGGACATCGGGGTCCACTTTCTGTCATCAACTGGCTGTGTGACCATAGAACAAGTCACCTTTCCCCTTTGGGGGTCAGGGCTTATCTGTAGAATGAGAGGCTGAACCCTCAGGGGCTTCCCCACTCAAAGGTGATGTCCGGCTGGCCGGAAGGGTACCAGGTACTCTCCTGCCCCCTGGTTTCCTGGAAAGCCCCCTTTCTGGCCGGAGGCTGGGGACCACACACTTCGCTCTTTCAGCCTGCCGGGTTGAAGCACAGAGGCTGTTGCTATCCAAGGACAGGGCTGGCATCCTCTGAGACCCCTGCTTCTCCATGCCACCTCCTCAGCCGCTTGCACTGATGCTGGGCTGAGCTCCCTGGGTCAGGAGCACTGAATCACCCCTCCATGAACTCCTCCTCCTTCAAATAAATAAAGGCCAAGAGTCCTCATCACAGGGAGCCTGCACCTAACTGGAAATACTTTTTCACATGCTATGAATGGTTCTTCCCCTCATTGCTCTGTGACAAAACTGAGACAGGAAGAGGCATCAGTTTTCTGGGCCTGAGCTGTGAGGCCAGGATCAATGCAGCGAGAAGAGTGGGGGCCACCGTGTTAGAGAGTGGCTCTGCAATGAAATTATGGTTATCGTTATCCTGGTGGTGTTTCTTCTGTGCCGCCATGACAGAAGGCTCCCTGGGTAACTGCAGATTTGTATTTCATTAGGACACTTTAGTCAAAAAAATCAATGGTGCTCTGGGAATTGCTCTGCCAGTCCACGGGGGTGGAGGAGCCTGGTGAGCAGCCTGCAAAGATCCTGCTAAAATTAGGCAGCTGCAGGCAGAAGCTGGATTCACAATCATAGCCCATCGATTTCCAAAGTGATGCTGAATCCAAGTGACTTTAATTGGTCTCCTTGTTTTGTCTTTTTGAAGATGGGCCTTTTGTAATGAAGTGGTTCTTCTTTTGTAATAAAGTGATTCCTTCTCTGGGGAAATGGAGTTATTAGTTGAAGGCAGGCTCAGAATTTGCCCAAGTACAGGGTGGGAGTGGGTGGTCCTAGAGAGCGGGGAGAGCCTGATTTGCAATTAATGATCTGTGTGACCTTGGGCATATTAGTTCACCTCTGGGAACCTCAGCCTCATCTGGGAGCAATAACAAAAGTAGGATATTTCTGTTTTGTGTGTGTGTGTGTGTGTGTGTGTGTGTGTGTGTATATGTATATATATATATATATAAAACTAAAAGACATAAAGCTTCCAAGTGCTTATGGGAGGCCTGGCACATAGTAATCAATATCGTTTTGATTTTTTCTTATTTTTAAGAATCCATAGAACCCTAGAGTGAAAGGGAGCATAAAGTCAGCCTTTCTCTTAACTGAGGAGGAAACTGAGAGGTTAAGTGGCTTGACCAAGGTCAAAGCAAGGAGGAATGATAAACCTGCAACATGATGGACAGCATCTCAGCACCTATCACTCATCCTTGGACATCAGAATTGACGAGGAAACAGCACAGGGCAACGCAATCTCAGCCATTCTTAAGTATACATGCCTCATCCCCAACACACAGACAGACACACACATACATACCCACTGCCTTGTCCCAGCCTCCTCCAAGCTTCAGTGGACTTTGATGGGTAGGAGCTGAGATGCACGTTTGGACAGAAACTCATAGTCTCCTCTTTCTGCTCCAACAAACAGTTCTCCGAATGTCCTCTACCATTCCTTCCTCCTTACCTTCCCACTCTTCAACCTTGTCACCCACAATTATGGCATTTGCCCCATCTGGAGTGTTTTTTCCATTACTGGTGAAATTCTTTTCTATGTCTGGAGAATTCCCCATCATGGGACATAAAGCCCAAAATATCAGACTTTTTTTTTCCCAACCTCCTTTGCAGCTTGGCTTAGGTCATGTGGTGAGGCTCCTCCAATCAGATCCCCCCACTTTACAGGCTACACTTTGGGCAAAACGCCCAATAGGAAGTGGTTCTCCTTGCTGTGTCTGTTCTGGTGACAGTGGGGACAGAGGTTGGAATACATCCCCTCTCGTCTATTGGAAACAAGACAGCAGTGATCTAGCCATAGCCTGGAGGTGGGGGTGGTGAGGGTGGGGCAAGCAGTGGGTCCAGGGCTCCCTGGAGGAGGCTGAAAAGCTATCGCCAGTGGGATGATTTGGGACATTGATCCTAGAGTCACAACCCCTAAGCCTGACTCTCCAACTCTCTCAGTGATTCTGCAAATCACCCCCATCTATGTAATAAATTCCTTTTCAGCTTATATCATCAGCCACTCATTCTGTTGCTTGTAATAACCACCCTGACTGATACGTTACCACTCTGCTGTTCAAATACTCCCTACTCCTTAACACCAAGGTAAAATGCTGCCTTCTCATGGAAGCCTTCTCTGATCCCTACAGCTGGAGGTGATTGCCCACTACCTGATTTGCTGGCAGTCTTGTCCTGTGTCATGATAGCGCCTTCCAGGCAGCAGCCCAGCATGGTTATCTTCTCCAGCCCACGGAGAATGGTGGTTAAGAGCACATACTCGGGAATCCATGACAGTCTGGGTTCAAGTGCCTGTGTGCCACTAACAAGCTGTGTGACCTTGGGCCAGTTACTGAGTCTCTCTGTGTCTCATCTGTAAAATGTAAAATCTGTAAAATAACAGCACACAGCTCACAGAACTGTTGTGATGATTATCACACATGTCCATGTAAAGCTCTGAGGACAAATCCTGGCATAAACACTGCATATTCGTTCTTATCACTTCCAGTCACCTCCCCACCACCATCACCTGTGGTCCCCAGGTGGGTGCGATGCTCCTTACATCATGTGACACATCCCCTGCAGAGTGGCCCTTCAGGGACCTGCCTGTCATCCTTGCTGGTGGCCCTCTGAGCACTCAGTCAGCACTGCCAGATTTTCTGCAGCTCCTGAGCCCTCTGACTGTAATCAGCGCATTGCCCTTCATGGGCCCCAAGCCCTCTCTGCTCCCCTGAGGCCACTGGCGCCCACTCCCTGACATCCTACTGTGGCCACCTTGCTCTCATCTGCACCTGAAGCCTCGCAGAGGCCTCCAAAATGATGTCTTCCCTGCCAGAGTCCCTCTCCCTGTTTCATCTGCACCCAGGTACCTTCCCCAAGTGCACGGCCCTGTTGAAACAAGAAAAGACACTGAGGTCCTGTGGTCCGCATGTTGAAATGAAAACTGTCCCCAGCATTCCAGGCCCCAATGCTCTGAATCCTGCCCACTCCTGGCCTCCTCTGCTGCCAAGGCTGAACATCCCAAGGGTTCCCAATTCCCTGACCTCATGGCTCCCTCTGTGTGCATCTGGGCCCCTGCAGGCCAGCTCCTGGCCCTACCTGTCTCTGTCAGTGAATCTACACCACTCCTTGGACTCAACCCAGAGGTGACCCCTGCAGAGCCAACCTCGACCTCCTTCCTGCACTCCCATTAATTTCTGTGCCCAAAAGACCTCCGACCCATGATGGTCTTTGGACCCCCCTCCCCGAATGTGAGCCCTTTGAGAGTGGGACTGGTCTTTCTCCTCTGGATCCCTCAGGACTTCTCAGCCAAGGGTTGGCAAAACAAGACCCCCAAGGCCTCCAATTCTGCATCACGTAAGGAGCCTCAGCGTCATCACAGCTCAACATATCCAAGTTCAAGCTCATGAACTCCCTGCCCCAGAAACCTGGCCGCTCCCCAGTCCTCACTCCCCATGAGTGGCACCTTTGTCTGTCCATCCAGCTACCCAGCCAGGAGCCTATCTTTGACACCTCCTTTTCCTCCAGCACCCAACTTGACATCCAGCCCTGTCATTTATCCCTAAAGACTCAGCATCTATGCTCGCCTCTCCATCTCCTGGGAAGGACCCTCTTTACAGACCCCCTAGGATTCACTCTCGCCTTCAGTGCTGATCTGTTTATGATTTGAATTCAGCTGTGAACAGGGACTGCAGCTGGCTTTTCTTCACCACTGAATTCTCAGGCCAGCACCAGGCACACAGCACACAGGTACTCAGCTGACACCTGCTCACTGGGTGCATAAATAAGAGCTACTGTCTAATCACCTACTGGGTGCTGGGCATTGTGCCAAGCACTTAATTCAGTCCTCCCCAAATCCCAACACGATCCCATTGTAGAACTGAGAAAACAGAGATTCAGGGAGATAAGTAACAGGTCCAGAGTCCCATAGCCAGTCAGTGGCAGGGCCAGAACTCAAGCACATACACCTCTGACGTGGCTCCAGTGTCTCTAAGACACAGAGCTGCTTTCACCCCCATCGTGACCTGAGCCAGTCTGCTCTGTGCTTCTCCTCTTAGGCACCTGCCTCCCCCATCAGACTAGGAGCCTCTGAGGGTAGACACCCTATTTCTATTCCTGTACCCTCCCAGCTCATGGCCTAATAGCCTGAGTAACTGAATAAACGAGACAAGAAGAGGGCTACAACCCAGAGTCCTGGCTCAACGATACTTGTCAAAAGCAGGATCCAGGCAGCACCCAGAGATGTTGCTATATGATGGGCTGAAGGGGGAACCAGGGAAACCAGGGAGCCCCCATGTGCCCACAGCCCCTGTGATCGACACGGGCCACTTACTGGTGACTCTCTACAGGTGATACCAGCATGACTGTCCTCAGATGCTGATGCTCAGCCCCACCTGCGTGCCTGTATCTGGATGCTTCTCCTTGCTAAGACCAGCGGAGACACACCAGCTGCACTGTCCTCGGATCCCCTGAAACCAGCCACTTTAGCTCTTTAATGAGGTGCCCAGGGAGCATCCTCATGGGCCTCAGGCTGGACCCAAACCATGTGATTATGAGTCACTCATTCCCTTCAAAGGCTCCTGCATCCTCGGCAAACATGGCCCACACAGATCAGAGCCTCCAACTCCTCCCTCAGGCTCCTGTCTACATGGAAGATGTGGGAAGTTGGGGGAAGGAAATCAGTGTGAGTTTGAGTACGAGGAGGGTCCAGGGCAGGAAGGAAATGGAGTTCGAGTCACTGAGCACCCTGGGACAGTAAGTGCATGACTGTGAAATACAGACTCCAGGAGGAAGCATCTTTACCAGTTGCAAAAAGGCTTGGGCAGCAGGGAAATATGAACTTCCTGGATGCAGGGTTTCTGGGAGGTCAGTAGGGCCAGCGGAGCCCAGGGACTGCTCCCAGGAGGCCTGCGTTTGAAGCCGGCTCTGCTGTCTCCAGGTGTGGTGGCCTTGGGGAGTCTCATTATCTCTCTGAGCCTCAGTTTCCACATCCAGGTTTGTGTGGGTGGGGCTGGAGGGGGCTGAACAGGAACTGGTCTCAGGGGATCTTAAAAGACAAGCTCAAAGATGAGTCTTTGCTTTAGGAGCAGCAGGGCCTCTGCGGTGCTTTAACCAGCTGGGTGACCGAGGGTTCACATTTCAAATCTTTATCTCAGCCCTGCTGCGAGCTGAGGACAAAATGGTAAAATGCCATTGAAGAGCGTAGTGACGGCTCAGCAGCATCCCAGGATACGGCAGCACATGTCCTGGGGTGGAGGCAGGGGGTGAACACCCTGGCCTCCCCACCGATCAGGGCAGCAGCCCCTCTTGGGCACAGGGGCTGCACCTGGCACCCCACCCACATGTCCTCACTGCATCCTCACAGCACCAGAGAGGTGTTGGTGGGGTGTTACCACCCCATCCCACAGAAGGAGAGACTGAGGCCAGACAAGGGCAGAGGCTTACTCACAGGGAATTGTCCAGTGGGGTCCATTTCAAAACAAAGCCAGCGACAAACCACTGTGAACGTTAACGAGGGCTGCGGACGCAAAAATGAGTCAGACATGCCCCCTGCCCTGAGGAAGCGCCTGGTTGTGGGGAGGGGCTCTGATGTAGAGGATATTTTGATATTTACATGAAGTGAGAAAGCAGGGAAGCGTGTGGAAGGTGCCGACACAATGCGGAAGGGGAAGGAGGAGCTCCATGCAGATTCAGGTGCTCGGGAAGGCTTCTAAGAAGAGGGAGTGGTGCCAGGACAAACCACTTCTCAGCTGGCAGGCAATGGTGCTGGTCAGCTCGTGGTGCGTTCTCCTGAGTGCAGGCGTTGGGTTGGCCTGGCTGGGCTGAGGGACAGAGAAACAACCTGTCCCTGTCCTCATCCTCTGTCAGGCGTATAGTCATCCCCCCTGCCTGCCCATAGCCTTTCATTCATTCACTCACCCCTCGTGTACGTATTGAGTCAGGAGCCATGATGGACACAGCACAGAGCAGGAAGGAAAGACTCAGCTTTGCTTACAATTGGCTGAGGGAGTCCCACAGAGCTGCACTAATGTACGTGCAAATGTAGCTACGGCCCAGAAACCTAAGGAAGCTCCGTGGAGCCATGAGACACACTCCTCACAGCTGGGAGCTGAGCCAGAGAAGTCCCAGAGTGCATCCCTGAGGATGAGGCGATGGGGAGGATGAGCAGGCAGCAGTTAGGTGAGGGGAGCACTAGCGGAAGAGAGGGAGCACGGGCAAAGTCCTGGGGAAGCAGAAGCAGGGCAAGGAAGAGAACAGGAAAACACTGGAGCCTGGGGTGCTCGGGGAAGCTTGGGGGCTGGGGAGGGACAGGACTATGTGACCACGATCAGCCTGGCTGATTTATCCTGGGAGTAATCAGGAGCCACGGGAGGGCTTCAGGTAGGGCCTGGTATGATCAGAACTGCCCTTCAAGTGCACTATGTGGAAACTGATTCTTCCCAGATCTGTCTCCTGCTTCCAGGCTGGGTGCCCCTCTCATTTGGAAGCACAGCAGGGAACAAGCCTGCCAGGGTATGGACATTCTGGAGTGTTCATGGGAGTTACTATGTGTCAATAAACAGATATGAGCTCTGATGAGGAAAAGAGGGTCCTGGGCTGCTGTGCTAGATGTGGGAGTCAGGAAAGGCCCCCAGTAAGGTGCTGAAGCTGAAACTCCAGTACTCTGGCCACCTCATGCGAAGAGTTGACTCATTGGAAAAGACTCTGATGCTGGGAGGGATTAGGGGCAGGAGGAGAAGGGGATGACAGAGGATGAGATGGCTGGATGGCATCACTTCCTCTATGGACACGAGTCTGAGTGAACTCCAGGAGTTGGTGATGGAAAGGGAGGCCTGGTGTGCTGCGATTCAAGGGGTTGCAAAGAGTCGGACATGACTGAGCGACTGAACTGAACTGAACTGAACTGAACTGAAGGTAGCATCTGGGCAGAAATCCAGATTAAGATTGCAGCTAGCCTAGTAATTTAGGATGAAGGAACTCAGAGCAGAGAAGACTCAAGATGGGAGCAGGAGGCAAGAAGGAGTTTCACAGATCTGCCATCCACCAGCCCAGGGGCTGGGACAGAGTCACAAGGAGGCCTCCGATTGGAAACCAGAGGTTTTGCAGGGTTTCTGACCATCTACCCACTCCCACCCCAGATGGCATCCTCAGCTTTGCTGGGTTCACGGCATCAAGGTTTGATGAGAGATTACATCCCTGCATTGTTCCCAGTGACATTAAAGTCCCCTGACTAGGAATGGGTCTTCTGACTACCCCTCAGTACTCCCAGAATGCCAGTACTCCCAGAGGTTTCAGATTGCCTGAACTCCCTCCTCAGGGTCTCAAGGAGGCACAGTCCCACCCCCATCCCACACTCTGCCTCTCCCAGGCTTGGTATCTCATCTCTGCCTCTCACCCTGGTCCTCCACCTCCTTCCTCTCCTCTCCCTCTCTTCTCCCCTCCTCCTCTCCTCCTTCCCTTCTGTGCCAGGGTTTATTTTCAGAAACAGAATCCTTCCCAAACCTCTGACATTTACTCTTTGGAATTAGAATATTTTCTATTTCTCTTTCTCAAAGCAAGTCTGTTGGCTGAGATTTCCCAAGGATCATGTCTGCCCTTCTGGAGGTGAAGTGCCAGGGCAGAACTGGCTTATGTCAGCTCAGCACCCATCATGTTAACCAGCAATTATTAGGCACCCACTGTGCACCAAGTCCTTTTCATGAACTATCACTTTCAATCCATTTAAGAAGCCTGTGGGGCTGGGGTTACCCTCTGCATATGCAGGACGAATGAACCAAAGATTAAAGGAGTTAAATAACAAATCTAAGGTCACATGGCAAGTGAGGGGTGGGGTGGCGATGAAACCACACATCTCTGGCCCCAGAGTCCATTTCTGTCTTCTGTGCTCTGCCTTCAAGGCCCAGGGGTGCTGGTACATTGATGCATGGGGAGCATTTGGGTGAACCAAGAGTCTAGGGGACAGAGCATCCAGGCAGAGGGAGGCAACAGCAAGAATAAAAGCAGAGACAGGAACGTGCTGGGCATGTGTTAGGGGCCAGCTGATGAGGCTGGGGTTGGGAATTCAGGTCCAGGGGTTGGAGGTATGAAGAGAGTTGCCGAGGCCTGTGTGGTTGCAAGTGACAGAAAATTCAGCTCGTGCTGGCTGAGCTTAGAAGGAAATGCATTAGCTCGTCTGAGTGGTCAGCTCAAGGGTCACCTTTGTGAACAAGAGTGAGAAGAGGGCCTGATCTCAAAGGGAAAATGCTGACCAGACCAAAAGAGGAAAAAAAAATATTCACAAGAGTCAGCACAGACGGAGAGCTGCCATGCATCTCACGCTGTTGTAAGCCAGCTGCAAGAACTGTCTCATTTATCTTCTTAATAACACTCTGTGTGGATATCATGATGTCCGGTTTATAGATGAGGAAACTAAGGCTCAGAGAGGTTAAGTAGCATGCCCAGGGTCACACAGCTGCTAGTAGGTGGCAGACACCTCGTTTGGATCTTGACTTCGAGTTTAGGTCTCAGTCACTGCCCTGCCACACCTTCCTGTGAGGCTGTCACAGGTCTGTCCCTGGTGGCCTGGCCTGGGAAGCTGAGCTGCTTCCTCTAGCAGGAAATGAGGGACCGTGGAGTGTTAGCAGGGAGCGATGCGGTCAAAGCTGTGCTTTAGAAACCCACTCAGAGGTAGTGTGGGACCAGGCCTGGGGGACAGGGACCGTACCCAACAGAAGCCCAGGTAGGCCTGACCAGCCACGTGGTGGGGAAAGAGAAGGGGGATCCAGTGAGATGCTCACTTAAATTCCCTCAGTCACTTGACCTGAGCTGGTGGAACACGCATCATATTTGTGGATGACTGACAACCCAGCTCTGAACACACCTCCGGATTTGCATCATTTTCCGGTCTGTCCTCCTCACTTCTGGCAGGAGGAGACAGCCAGGGTCTGGCCCTGCACACGCTGCTCACCATCAGCTTCTGGGTCCCAGCCCAGATGTGGGGAGGGCATCCCAGGGGGCTCATACCTATGGATTCAGAGCAGCTGAAGTCCAGCAACCCAGCCCTAGAGGCCCAGCTGAACTGTGTCCTTCCTCCACAGAGGAATAAGGGAGCATGAGGATGAGGCTTGGGATCCTTTGTGTTTCTGATAGGTGTCAGGGACAAAACTTACATCCTCTGGGCTCAGGGGCCAGCTAGTCCCTGGACCTTCTTGGTGGAGGGATCCTCCCTGAAGCCAGACCCTGCTCTTCCCAGACAAGCAGGAGGAGATGGCTGCCTTGCATGCCTGTCTTCCCTCTCTGGCAAGGTCCGTATCCCACTCTTGACACCCTATAAAGAACAGGCGTGATTTCTTGATGGCAGGAGCTGTCAAGAATACAGACACAAAGAAGAGGGAGAAGCTGGGGCCACTTTTTGTTATCAGTCTGGAGGAGATCAATGTGGAAGTTCAGCATTTAGGGCCCTGAAAGCCTCAGCTCAGTTCAGTTCAGTCGCTCAGTCGTGTCTGACTTTTTGCGACCCCATGAATCGCAGCACGCCAGGCCTCCCTGTTCATCACCAACTCACGGAGTACACTCAGACTCACGTCCATCGAATCCATGATGCCATCCAGCCATCTTATCCTCAGTCATCCCCTTCCCCTCCTGCTCCCAATCCCTCCCAGCATCAGAGTCTTTTCCAATGAGTCAAATTTTTGCATGAAGTGGCCAAAGTACTGGAGTTTCAGCTTTAGCATCATTCCTTCCAAAAAAATCCCAGGGTTGATCTCCTTCAGAATGGACTAGTTGAATCTCCTTGCAGTTCAAGGGACTCTCAAGGGTCTTCTCCAATACCACACTTCAAAAGCATCAATTCTTTGGTGCTCCGCCTTCTTCACAGTCCAACTCTCACATCCATACATGACCACAGGAAAAACCATAACCTTGACTAGATGGACCTTATTTGGCGAAGTAATGTCTCTGCTTTTGAATATGCTATCTAGGTTGGTCATAACTTTTCTTTCAAGGAGTAAGCGTCTTTTAATTTCATGGCTGCAGTCACCATCTGCAGTGATTTTGGAGCCCAGAAAAATAAAGTTTGACACTGTTTCCACTGTTTACCCATCTATTTTCCATGGAGTGATGGGACCGGATGACATAATCTTCATTTTCTGAATGTTGAGCTTTAAGCCAACTTTTTCACTCTCCTCTTTAACTTTCATCAAGAGGCTTATTAATTTCTCTTCACTTTCTGCCATAAGGGTGGTGTCATCTGCATATCTGAGGTTATTGATATTTCTCCTGGCAATCTTGATTCCAGCTTGTGTTTCTTCCAGTCCAGCGTTTCTCATGATGTACTCTGCATAGAAGTTAAATAAGCAGGGTGACAATATACAGCCTTGACATACTCCTTTTCCTATTTGGAACCAGTCTGTTGTTCCATGTCCAGTTCTAACTGTTGCTTCCTGATCTGCATACAGATTTCTCAAGAGGCAGGTCAGGTGGTCTGGTATTCCCATCTCTTTCAGAATTTTCCACAGTTTATTGTGATCCACACAGTCAAAGGCTTTGACATAGTCAATAAAGCAGAAATAGATGTTTTTCTGGAACTTTCTTGCATTTTTGAAGATCCAGCAGATGTTGGCAATTTGATCTCTG
>SJYC01046918.1:0-14630 GCA_006408675.1 Madoqua kirkii | reverse complement strand
AAGGTAGCAGTTGATTAGAATGAACAAATATATCAAAACTACATATGATGAATATATTTAGCAAAACAAGGATCTGCAAAGTGGATCTACCAAGAAATATACCAAATTATAATCAATATTTTAATAGCTAAAATTCTCAAAAAAGTGCCCTTAAAATAGTTTATTTTTTATAGAATAATTGTGCTACTCCTTCAAAGAAGGCTAAAATAAACACCCTAGTGCAAAATTAAGGCTTAAATTGAAGAAAGTAGGGAAAACCATTAGGTCATTCAGCTATAACCTAAATCAAATACCTTACAATTATACAGTGGAAGTGACAAATGGATTCAAGGGATAAGATTTGATAGACAGAGTGCCTAAAGAACTATGAACAGATGTTTTTAACATTGCAGAAGAGGTGGTGAGCAAAACAATCTCTAAGAAAAAGAAATGCAAAAAGGCAAAATGGTTGTCTGAGGTGACCTTACAAATGGTTGAGAAAAGAAGAGAAGTGAAAGGCAAAGAAGAAAAGGAAAGATATACCCATCTGAATGTAAAATACCAAAGAAGAGCAAGGAGAGATATGAAAGCCTTCATAAGTGATCAATGGAAAGAAATAGAGGAAAACAATAGAATGGGAAACTAGAAATTTCTTCAAGAAAATTAGAGATACTAAGGGACATTCCATGCAAAATGGACACAATAAAGGACAGAAACGGTATGGACTTAGCAGAAGCAGAAGATATTAAGAAGAGGTGTCAAGAATCCACAGAAGAACAATGCAAAATGGATCTTAACGACCAAGATAACCACGACTTTGTGATCAACTCACCTAGATCCAGACATTCTGGAGTGTAAGTCAAGTGGGCCTTAGGAAACATTACTACAAAGCTATTGGAGGTGATGAAATTCCAGTGGAACAGTTTTGAATACTAAAAGATGATGCTGTTAAAGCATAGTACTAAATATGACAGCAAAATTGGAAAAGTTAGCAGTGTCCACAGGAATGGAAAAAGTCAGTTTTCATTCCAATCCCAAAGAAAGGCAATGACAAAGAATTCAAACTACTGCAAAATTGCTCTCATCTCACACTCTAGCAAAGTAATGCTCCAAATTCTCCAAGTTAGCCTTCAATAATATGAGAACTAAGAGCTTCTAGATGTTCAAGCTAGATTTATAAAAGGCAGAGAAACCAAAGATCAAATTGTCAACATCTGCTGGATCATGGAAAGAACAAGTGATTCCAGAAAAAAAAAAAAAACACAACTTCTTCTGCTTAATTGACTACTCAAAAGCCTTTGACTGTGTGGATCAAAACAAACTGTGGAAATTTTTAAGAGATGAGAATACCAGACCACCTCAGCTACCTCCTGAGAAACTTGTATGCAGGTCAAGAAGCAACAGTTAAACTGGACATGGAACAGTGGACTGGTCTGAAATTGGCAAAGGAATAAATCAAGGCTGTATATTGTCATCCTGCTTATTTAACTTACATGCAGAGTACATCATGTGAAATGCCAGGCTGGATGAAGCACAAAGTGGAAGGTAGATTCCCAGGAGGAATATCAACAACCTCAGATATGCAAATGACACCACTCTTGCAGCACAGAGCAAACAGGAACTAAAAAGCCTCTTGATGAAGGTGAAAGAGGAGCATGAAAAAGCTGTATGAAACTCAACATTCAAAAAACTAACATCATGGAATCTAGTCCCATCACTTAATGGCAAATATATGGGAAAACAATGGAAACAGTTACATTCAAAAAACACAACTTCTTCTGCTTAATTGACTACTCAAAAGCCTTTGACTGTGTGGATCAAAACAAACTGTGGAAATTTTTAAGAGATGAGAATACCAGACCACCTCAGCTACCTCCTGAGAAACTTGTATGCAGGTCAAGAAGCAACAGTTAAACTGGACATGGAACAGTGGACTGGTCTGAAATTGGCAAAGGAATAAATCAAGGCTGTATATTGTCATCCTGCTTATTTAACTTACATGCAGAGTACATCATGTGAAATGCCAGGCTGGATGAAGCACAAAGTGGAAGGTAGATTCCCAGGAGGAATATCAACAACCTCAGATATGCAAATGACACCACTCTTGCAGCACAGAGCAAACAGGAACTAAAAAGCCTCTTGATGAAGGTGAAAGAGGAGCATGAAAAAGCTGTATGAAACTCAACATTCAAAAAACTAACATCATGGAATCTAGTCCCATCACTTAATGGCAAATATATGGGAAAACAATGGAAACAGTTACATTCAATTTTTCTGGGCTCAAAAATCGATGCAGATGGTGATTGCAAACAGGAAATTAAAAGATAATTCAGTTCAGTTCAGTTGCTCAGTCGTGTCCGACTCTTTGCGACCCTATGAATTGCAGCATGCCAAGCCTCCCTGTCCATCACCAACTCCCAAAGTTCACTCAAAATCACATTCATCGAGTTGGTGATGCCATCCAGCCATCTCAGCCTCTGTCATCCCCTTTTCCTCCTGCCCTCAATCCCTCCCAGCATCAGAGTCCTTTCCAATGAGTCAACTCTTCGGATGAGGTAGCCAGAGTACTGGAGTTTCAGCTTTAGCATCATTCCTTCCAAAGAACACCCAGGACTGATCTCCTTTAGAATGGACTGGTTGGATCTCCTTGCAGTCCAAGGGACTCTCAAGAGTCTTCTCCAACACCACAGTTCAAAAGCATCAATTCTTCGGTGCTCAGCCTTCTTCACAGTCAAACTCTAGCATCCATACATGACTACTGGAAAACCATAGCCTTGACTAGACGGACTTTTGTTGGCAAAGTAATGTCTCTGCTTTTGAATATGCTGTCTAGGTTGGTCATAACTTTCCTTCCAAGGAATAAGCGTCTTTTAATTTCATGGCTGCAGTCACCATCTGCAGTGATTTTGGAGCCCCCAAAAATAAAGTCTGACACTGTTTCCACTGTTTTCCCATTTATTTCCCATGAAGTGATGGGACCACATGCCATGATCTTCATTTTCTGAATGTTGAGCTTTAAACCAACTTTTTCACTCTCCTCTTTCACTTTCATCAAGAGGCTTTTTAGTTCCTCTTCATTCTCTGCCATAAGGGTAGTGTCATCTGCATATCTGAGGTTATAGATATTTCTCCCAGCAATCTTGATTCCAGCTTATGCTTCTTCCAGCTCAGCATTTCTCACGATATACTCTGCATATATGTTAAATAAGCAGGGTGACAATATGCAGCCTTGACGTACTCATTTTCCTATTTGGAACCAGTCTGTTGTTCCATGAACCTCCCTGGTGGCTCAGATGGTAAAGCGTCTGCCTACAATGCGGGAGACCCAGGTTCAATCCCTGGGTCAGGAAGATCTCCTGGAGATGGAAATTGCAGTCTACTCCAGTATTCTTGCCTGGAAAATCCCATAGATGGAGGAGCCTGGTAGGCTATAGTCCATGGGGTCACAAAGAGTCAGACCTGACTGAGTGACTTCACTTTGACTTTCAAAGGATAGTGTAGGTTTAATACAACAAAATGATGCAGAATTTCTGGATATGATTATACAGCAAAAGTGACAAATAGATCAAAAGATTAGATCTGATAGATAGAGTGCCTGAAAACTATGTATGGAGGTTCCTGATACTGTACAGGAGGCAGTTATCAGGACCATTCCCAAGAAAAAGAAATGCAAAAAGGCAAAGTGGTTCTCTGAGGAGGCTTTATAAATAGCTGTGAAAAGAAGAAAAGTGAAAGGCAAAAAAGAAAAGGGAATATATACTCATTTCAGTGTAGAGTTCCAAAGACTACCAAGGAGACATAAGAAAGCCTTCCTCAGTGATCAATGCAAAGAAATAGAGGAAAACAACAGAATGGGAAAGACTAGAGATCTCTTCAAGAAAATTAGTGATACCAAGGGAATATTTCATGCAAAGATGGACACAGTAAAGGACAGAAATAGTAAGGACCTAACAGAACCAGCAGATATTAAGAAGAGGTGGCAAGAATTCACAGAAGAACTATACAAAAAAGATCTTCATGATCCACATAAGCACAGTGGTGTGACACTCACCTACAGCCAGACATCCTGGAACACAAAATCAAGTGGGCCTTAGGAAATACCACCAAGAACAAAGCTAGTAGACAGGAGGGAATTCCAGTTGCGCTACTACAAATCCTAAAGATGATGCCATGAAAGTGTTGCATTCAATATGCCAGCAAATTTGGAAAACTCAGCAGTGGCCACAGGACTGGGAAAGGTCAGTTTTCATTCCAATCCCAAAGAAAGGCAATGCCAAAGAATGCTCAAACTACCGCACAATTGTACTCATCTCACATGCTAGTAAAGTAATGCTCAATATTCTCCAAGACAGGCTTCAACAGTACATGAACCATGAACTTCCAGATGTCCAAGATAGATTTAGAAAAGACAGACAAACCAGAGATCAAATTGCCAACATTCACTGGATCATAAAAAAAGACAGTTTCAGAAAAATAACTATTTCTGCTTTATTAACTACACCAAAGCCTTTACTGTGTAGATCACAACAAACTGTGGAAAATTCTTCAAGAGATGAAAATACCAGACCACTTGACTTGCCTCTTGAGAAATCTTTATGCAGGTGAGGAAGCAACAGTTAGAACTGGACATGGTACAACAGACTGGTTCCAAATAGGAAAAGGAGTACGTCAAGGCTGTATATTGTCACTCTGCTTATTTAATGTTTATCCAGAGTATACCATGTGAAATGTCAGTTGGATGAAGCACAAGCTGGAATGAAGATTCCAGGGAGAAATAACCTCAGAAATGCAGATGATACCACCTTTATGGCAGAAACTGAAGAAGAACTAAAGAACCTCTTGAATGAAAGTGAAAGAGGAGAGTGAAAAAGTTAGCTTAAAGCTTAACATTCAGAAAACTAAGATCATGGCATCCAGTCCCATCACTTTATGGCAAATAGATGAGGAAACAAAGGAAACAGTGACAAACTTTATTTTTCAGATTCCAAAATCACTGCAGATGGTGAAGGCAGCCATGAAATTAAAAGATGCTTGCTCCTTGTAAGAAAAGCTATGACCAACCTAGACAGCATTTTAAACAGTAGAGGCATTACTTTGCCAACAAAGGTACATCTAGTCAAAGCTATGATTTTTCCAGTAGTAGTATATGGATGTGACAGTTGGACTATAAAGAAAGCTGAGCGCTGAAGAATTGATGCTTTTGAACTGTGGTAATGAAGACTCTTGAGAGTCCCTTGGACTGCAAGAAGATCAAACCAGTCCATCCTAAGGGAAATCAGTCCTTAATATTCACTGAAAGGACTGGTGCTGAAGCTGAATCTCCAATACTTTGGCCATCTGATGAGAACTGACTCATTGGAAAGATCCTGATCCTGGGAAAGATGGAAGGCAGGAGGAGAAGGGGATGACAGAGGATGGCTGGATGGCATCACCAACTCAATGGACATGAGTTTGAGCAAGTATCAGGAATTGGTGATGGACAGAAATGCCTGGCATGCTATAGTCCATGGGGTCACAAAGAGCTGGACATGACTGAGCTACTGAACTGAACTGAATCTGAACCTAAGATAGAACTTAGATTGAATAAGTGGGTAGTGAATCCTCTAACTTTAAGTATTTACTTAATTTAATTGCTTTACAAATTTAAACGGTTTATATTTTAAAGCATACCACAGATATCTCTGGCATCAATAATATATTCCTTGTTCTATGTTATGAGCTATACTGAAGCTGACATGGAGGAAAAGAAAAGGTGCTGGCAAGACTTTCCTCTAGGCCACAAACCAAACCTAAATGTAGCTGAGAAAGAAAAGAAAGGGAAAATAACAAAATATTAGAAGAGGAACATGAAGGAGACAGGAATTTTTAATTTAACCATTATAGCTCAAGTAAAATTTAGGTCTTATTCACCCCTTCACTCACCCATAGACTTCTCAGTGTCAAATTATAAATCTGGCTCATTCTCAAGAATGTTTATGAAAGGGAAATTCTTTATTTTCTTTTTCAATATACTCACAGGAAGTTATTGACAGCTAGAAATGTATGAAATGTTTCCTTGGTATATCTGATTTTCTTGAAAAGCTCTCTAGTCTTTACCATTCTGTTGTTTTCCTCTGTTTCTTTGCATTGATCACTAAGGAAGGCTTTCTTATCTCTCCTTGCTATTCTTTGGAACTCTGCATTCAAATGGGTATATCTTTCCTTTATTCCTTTGCTTTCCACTTCTCTTCTTTTCACAGCTATTTGTAAGGCTTTTGTTACTAAATTTGGATATAATACTCATAGTCTTCTAATATGAAGAGTGTTTTCAAGATGTGATAAAAAGTGCCATTGATAAGTCAGTAATGCTAGGGTGCTGCTATCTTAGAGAATGAACAATTTAGACTTAGAAACACTTTGAAAATGGGAAAAACAAAGACTACTTAAGGAGGTATCCTAAATACAATCTTTTTAGCAGTCTTATTACACTGGAAAATAGTATTTTGATCATCAAATGTCACATTCAACTGCTACTATTGCATGAGAAAAATGAGGTAACCAACTGTACTGCTCTTCATCCTGTTCACAGCACCAGTTGTATTGCTGTTCACACTGCCCACACTGTTCGCTGAACCCAGGGTAGGCAAGGTGCGAGCTAAGAGGCCAGAAGAAGATGTGAGGAGCCATAGGAAATGCAGACACAGGTATTCTCTTCAGGCTGGCACAGCAGCTGCAGCAGCAGACATAACACAGCACAACATAACCACACACAGCTTCTCTCCTGGCTGACACAGGAACCATAGCAGTCTTCTCTCCAGGCTGAAGCAGCAGCCACAGCAATATTCACGCTATATTCTCTCCTCTCTTGGCTGCCCCAATGGACACTGCCCTGAGGCGGCAGTAATTCCTGCTGCTTTATGGATGGAGCTCATACAGGCATACTGCACACAACGCATGACCCCTAAGGAAGTACCTTGTGTAGCACATGCACAGTGTTATAAGTGATCTCAGCTGTTAATAAACCTCATGATAGGCATGTGCAGTGCTATAAATGATCTCAGCTGTTACACAGTCATTATTTACCAAATGTGGGGCAAGAGAACCTAAACACACCATCTTGGCTAATTTGCTCTCTCCCCACACCAATTATCATGTTATTGACATTTCTCAAATGCACAGCTCTTGTATGTACATGTTGCTTTAAGATGCTATATACGGTTATAATTAAAATAAGTATGTAAGTTTTCTTGAACAATACAGTAAACAACTTCAAAAGGCATGTGTAAATTGTTAGTAGATTCTGCTACTTATGGCAGAAGTCATTGGTAGACTGTGCCTTATCAAAACATTCTCTTCCCACTGAAAAGTGAAAAGTTTTGTAGTACACAAACAAAATACATGGTCCTTTTTCTTCTTAACAAGTTTATACTTTCCATCTCCATAAGTAAAAGCAAGGAAAACATACAACTTTTTCAAAGAATGTATAAAGGAGAAAACTACAACTGAAAAAAGTAAAATGTATAAGACATTATACAAATTTATTAATTTATCCACAATAATACAAAAGCTGAAAAAGTATCAGAAATAGCTTTAATTTTGATATCACACAAACTGAAATTAAGAACAGAAACTAATTGACAGGAAGAATTTCAATAAATAGCATAAACTTCTTACATTTAATTTGACCTCTACAGGTCTGTGCTGTTCTTGGTCCTTAGACTTAAAGCTTATAATAAAATCACTGGTAAGTCTACCAACTAGGTCAGTTTGTTACAATATTGCTTCTGTTTTATGTTTTAGTATTTTGACCACAAGACATGTAGGATCTTAGCTCCCTGACCAAGGATTGAACCTGTACTCCCTGAATAGGAAGGTGAAGTCTTAACCACTGGACCATCAGAGAAATCCTTATTTGTATATATTTAATTACTGCTGCTGCTGCTGCTGCATTACATCAGTTGTGTCTGACTCTGTGCCAACCTCATAGATGGCAGCCCACCAGGCTCCTCCATCCCTGGGATTCTCCAGGCAAGAATACTGGAGTGGGTTGCCATTTCCTTCTCCAATGCATGAAAGTGAAACATGAAAGTGAAGTAGCTCAGCCTTGTCTGACTCTTCACAACCCCATGGACTGTAGCCTACCAGGCTCCTCCATCCATGGGATTTCCCAGGCAAGAGTACTGGAGTAGGGACAAATACTTTTTATATATTAATTTCATATGAGGATTTCAGCTTTTATGAATTATTTCTTCAAGTTAAACTATTGTAGGTTTTTTACTGATCTCTCTATATTCCTCATAAAATATCTACCATTATCTGCAGTTATTATTGGAAACAGTTTCCCTACTTTTTTTTTCAATTTATTTATAGTGTTTTAACAGAGTTGTTTTAATATTAGTGATTGTATTATTCAGTAACTTTTTAATAATCTATCTAGTAAACTTATTCTCAACATAAATTTTAGACTGTATTAAATTTCAAAACTAACCCTCTTGAAATGGTATTTGGAATTTTGTTCAACTATTAGTAATGGGGAAAATTGACAAATTTACAATATTTAGTCTTCCCAGGCAAGAAATTTTTTTTTTCAGGTAAATCTCATGTATCTCATTACTATTTTTTTCCAGGTGTTTTGTATTTGATGTTGTTGCTATTGACCATGTAAGGAATCTCTCCTTCATTACATCTTTGGATAAAATAGGGAAGTACTATTTTCTATACATTGACTTTGTTTTTCATCACATGGTTAACTCTGCTAGTTCTAATTTTCCTTAAAAATATTATTCCTTTAATATAACAGAAATATAGATCAATGGAACAAAATAGCCCAGAGATAAATCCACACACCTATGGAAACCTTATCTTTGACAAAGAAGGCAAAAATATATAATGGAGAAAAGACAAACTCTTTAACAAGTGGTGCTGGGAAAACTGGTCAACCACCTGTAAAAGAATGACACTAGAACACGTTAGAACACCATTCACAAAGATAAACTCAAAATGGATTAAAGATCTAAATGTAAGACCAGAAACTATAAAACTCCTAGAGAAAAACATAGGCAAAACACTCTCTGACATAAACCACAGCAAGATCCTCTATGACCCACCTCCCAGAGTAATGGAAATAAAAGCAAAAATAAACAGGACCAAATTAAACTTAAAAGCTTTGGCACAACAAAGGAAACTACAAGCAAGGTGAAAAGACAGTCTTCAGAATGGGAGAAAATAATAGGAAATGAAGCAATTGACAAAGAATTAATCTCAAAAATATAAAAGCAGCCCATGCAGCTCAATACCAGAAAAATAAAAGACCCAGTCCAAAAATGGGCCAAAGAACTAAACAGACATTTCTCCGAAGAAGACATACAGATGGCTAACAAAGATATGAAAAGAGGCTCAATTTCACTCATTATCAGAGAAATGCAAATCAAAACCACAATGAGGTACCATCTCATGCCAGTCAGAATGGCTGCTATCAAAAAGTCTACAAACAATAAATGTTGGAGAGGGCATGGAGAAAAGGGTATCCTCTTATACTGTTGGTGGGAATGCAAACTAGGGCAGCCACTATGGAGAACAGTGTGAAGATTCCTTAAAAAACTGGAAATAGAACTGTGCCACTATGTAGAATAGTGTGGAGATTCCTTAAAAAACTGGAAATAGAACTGCCATATGACTCAGCGATCCCACTGCTGGGCATACACACCAAGGAAACCAGAATTGAAAGAGACACGTGTACCCCAGTGTTCATCGCAGCACTGTTTACAATAGCCAGGACATGGAAGCAATCTAGATGTCCATCAGCAGACAAATGGATAAGAAAGCTGTGGTACATATACACAATGGACTATTACTCAGCTATTAAAAAGAATGCATTTGAATCAGTTCTAATGAGAAGGATGAAACTGGAGCCTATTATACAGAGTAAAGTAAGTCAGAAAGAAAAACATCAATACAGTATATTAATGCATATATATGGAATTTAGAAAGATGGTAATGACAACCCTATATGTATGACAGCAAAAGAGACACAGATATAAAGAACAGACTTTTGGACTCTGTGGGAGAAGGCGAGGGTGGGATGATTTGAGACAATGGCATTGAAACATGTATATTACCATATGTGAAATAGATGACCAGTCCAAGTTTGATGCCTAAAACAGGGCACTCACAGCTGATTCACTGGGACAGCACAGAGGGATGGGATGGGGAGGAAGGTGGGAGGGGGGTTTGGGATGGGGAACATACGTACACCCATGGCTGATTCATGTCAGTGTATGGCCAAAATCACCATGATATTGTAAAGTAAGTAATCTCTAATTAAAATAAATTAATTAATTTTAAAATTATTCATTTAATATAATATGCAGTATTATTTTTAATACTTTCTTTATAAATCCTTTTAGTAAACTACCTATAGTTAGTAGTACATATTCAGAGATCAACTTTATTTTCTCTCCCAATTTCCAACTCATCCTCTAAATTTAGTATTTACCAAACCCTGGATAAAATCTGGAAAGGTCCCATAGCTTTTCCAATCTGTCTTAGGTAATGAACTTTTGTTCCAGTTTAAAATAAGCCATCCAGTCCAAGAAATACATAATTTCCACTCTAGTGTAATACAACAGTAAAATTTAGAACTCCTACACAAGTTCAAGTCCTAGATTTTCTAACTTTAATACCCAAGATAAGCTCTACTTAATTGTAGGGTAGTGTAATGTAGTGTGTATTCTTTCAACATAAAATTATATCTGATACCATTTTAGTACTTATTTCTCTAAATTAGATTAGACTATCTGATTTCCCAAGCTGTATTCCAAGGTACACTAGGATCACTTAATGTGTTAATAGGAATTGGGTTTAGTGGAGTAAGAAGGTGAAAGAAACTTTTTCTGGCCATGTAAGTTTGGAAATAACTGCTTGCTACATTTCTCCAAAGAGATTCATAATACACATTAATAAATTATTTGTCTTCAACTTGAATGTGAACTGGCCTCATGACTCATTTTGAATAATTAAATGTGATGGAAGAGACACTGTACAAGTTCTAGAGCCAACACCTCAAGAGGCCTTGTTGCTTCTGCTTTTGTCTTTTTAATTAGTGTTTAAAGATCACCATGTAGGAAAGAAAGCCTCTCTAGCTTGACAGGTGAAAAAGATGAGGAAGAGATCCAAGTCACTCCTTGCAGCCAGCAGCCAACCCCAATCAGTCAAATGAGTGAGAGTAGTCTTTCTAGCCCAGATAACCCTCTAACTGAAAACAACCACATAAACAGGCTCCTCCAAGTCCTGCAGAACCACGCAGTCAACCCTTAGAATTTCAATAACAATAATAATAATAAATCATTGATGTTTCAAAACAAGGGTTGAAAATTATCATCAACGGAGCACATTTAGTCCATCTCTTCTTGTACAGCCCTTGAGCTAAAAATGAATACCTTATGGAACTAGGAAAAGAAGGACAAACTGAGCCCAAAATTAAAGAAGAAAGAAACCAAAAAAGATTAGAACAGAAATAAATGAAGGAGAATAGAAATAAGGAAATTAATCTCACTTAGAATAAAAAACAATAAAATATTTAGGAATAAATTGGCATGAAGAGGAGAAAGATCTCCATTATGAAAATTACAAGGTACTGATGAAAGAAAATAATATAAACACAAATAAACAAAAGTATTTCATGTTCATGGATTAGAAGAATTAATATTGTTAAAATGTCAATACAGTCAAAAGCCATCTATAAATTCAACTCAAATTCTATCAACATCCCAATGACATTTTGTTACAGAAGTAGAAAAACACTTCTGAAGTTTATATGAAACCACAAAAGACCCTGAGTAGCCAAAGAAATCTCGAGAAAGATCAAAACAGGAGGTATCACACTTCTTGATTTCAAGCAATGCTATAAAGCTGTAGTCATCAAAACAATTTGGTACTGGAATTAAAAACAGACAAATAGACTGGTGGAATAGAATGGAGAGCCCAGAAATACACCCGAGTGTATATGGTCAATTAATATTTCAAAGGCGAGCTAAGGATACTCAATGAAAAAGAGACAGAGTTTTAAATAGATGTAACTGAATATTCACATGTAAAGGAATGAAAGTGTGCCTCTATCTTACACCACTCCAAATATTAGTTTAAATGAATTCAAGACTTAAATGTAAGATCTGAAACCATGAAAGTTCAAGATGAAAACACAGAGAAATAAAGCTCCTTGATACTGGTGCTGGCAATGATTCTTTTGGTATGACACCTAAATTACAAGAAACAATATTGAAATAAACAAGTGGGACTATATCGAAGTGCTTCTGCACAATGAAAGAAACCATCAACAAAGTGAAAAGACAACCTGTGGAATGAGAAAAAAAATTTGCAAACTATATACATGAAAATGGGTTAATATTCAAAATATATAAATAATTCATTAAATAGCAAAATCCAAATAACCCAATTTAAAAAAATAGGCAAAGGGCCTGAATATATGTCTCTAAAGAATTCATACAGATGGTCAAAAGGTGCATGAAAAGATACTTAACATCACCAGTCACCAAGAAAATGCAAATTAAAGCCACAATAAGACATCAACTTATGCTTGTAGAATGGCATCATCAAAAAGAAAGAAATGACAAATGCTGTCATAGCTGTGAAGAAAAGGGAACTCTTTTGGACTGTTGGTGGGCTTGTAAATTGGTAAGCACTATGGAAAATGCTATGGAGGATCCTCAAAAGGTTAAAAATAGAACTATCACATAATCCAGCAATTCCATATCTGGGGATTCATCCAAAGGAAATGAACACACTAACTTGAGAAGATATTTACATCTCAATGTGCACAGCAGCATTATTTGCTATAGCCAACGCATGGAAACAAACTGTCTACAAATAGATAAATGGATAAAGAAATTGTGGTAAATACAGACAATGGAATATTATTCAGACATAAAAAGTAAGCAAGTCTTATGCTAAGTGAAATAAGTTGGACAGAGAAAGACAAATACAGTATGATCTCACTTGAATGTAGTACTTAAAAAAAAAAAAAAAAACTCAGAAAAAGAGACCAGACTTGTGGTAAACAGAAGCAAAGAGTAAAAGGAAGAGAAACTGGAAGAAGTTATTCAAAAGGTATAAACTTCTAGCTATAAAATAAATAAATACCAGGGATGTAATATGTAATATGCTGACTATAGCTAATGCTGCTATATGATATGGAGGAAAATCGTTGAGAGTAAATTCTTTGTTCTCAATAAAAAATGGATACATTTAAAATGATTGAAAGAAATCAAAAGAATAATATCTCATAATGCATGAAAAATGTATGAAATTCAATTTTCAATGTCCATAGATAAAGTTTTTTTGGAATACAGTCACATTCATTCATTAAAGTATTCTCTATGGTTGCCATCTCACTTCAATAGTAAGTAACTATGATATAGACTACAAACTCCACAGAGCCTAAAGTATTTTGTATCTAACACCATAGAAAAAGTTTTCATATACATTTTAAAACATCAAATTTTAGGATGTTTTGCTCTACCATAATAGTTAAATGTGATTTTAAAAATTTCATCCCATGTTAAATTTTTTTGCTTACATGCTATGTTTTACTTATTGAAATTTGGTAACAATTTTTAGAATATTTCATTATGGTTAGTTTTTGAACTAACTTTCTTGAAGTTTACTATTAATAATGTCTTCTTTGTAACCTAGTCTGTAATCAGTATTTATAAATGCTGCATAGATAGACACTAAAATGAATATATGCACTCTGTTAGCAGGTTGTGCAATGTGACCTATGTCTACTATTTCCACCTCATGAAATATACTAAATAAATCCTTTTATTTTTCTATTTTAGAAAATGTATTTTAAATTATTACAAAATGATTATGTTTCTCACAATTTCTGTTTTTAATAGTTCTAAATATCTATATTTTAGAACATATTTCTATATTTTAATGTGTTTTAAAACAGCTTAGAACCACCACCAAAAAGGGCCAATCCCAGAGCCACAAAGATCCAGGCCAGCATTCTGATTTTCCTTTTTTTTTTCCCTTCATTAAATTGAACAGAGTACTGAGACTTAAATAAACTCAGACATTCCAATGTCTGGATTTTTCCTTTTCCAAAGTTAGCAAATGAGAAAAGAAAAACAATTCACAATAGAGGGAAGAAAAACCATTAAGAAAAACGCAAATTTATATAAACTGAAAGATTAAAAGTTGTGTGTGTGTTGTGTATGTATGCGCACCTGGTGGGGGGGTGTAGAATGTTCACTGAGTTTCTTTTCCTAGCCAAGATTATTCTAAACACAAAATTCCTAGTTATAAAAAAAGAGAAACGATTGCCCTGCGAGTACTATGGAAAAGGCATTGATAATCAAGATATTGCAGTTTGAGCCTCACCAGTGAGCTATGTGATATTGGGAAAAACATATTAAACTAGAACTTAGGTAGGTCTAGTCTGGCTTTGGAAGCAGTGAGCAGCTTGCCAAAACTACCGTGGATTGTCCAGGTGAAGACTGCCAGGAGCAGCTGGTCACTAGGGAATGTTCCAGGATGCTGGACAGCTGGTGGAAATCAGAGCTCAGCAGGCATGTCAGCTGTCAGCACTGGGAAAGAGGTGGAGTCAGCTCTTCCTAGAAACATCAGTTGGTGTAAGACAAAGGACCAAG
>SJYC01046917.1:0-11879 GCA_006408675.1 Madoqua kirkii | reverse complement strand
TCTCTTCCAATTCAAAAGTCAAGAGCAAAAGAAGGTCAGCCAACAAAGTCTGGAGAGCTGTGCCTACATCCTTCTAAAAAGAAAGCCTTTCAAGCTTTGTGGAATCTCCCACCAGATTTCAAGGGGTTTCTGGTCATGATGGTGTTAAATTCCAAGTTCTTACACATAGGAAGGGGTTAAGTTCTTTGATATCCCAAGTTCTATCCAGCTCTCCAAGTGTTTAGCACTCTAACATTCTATAAATCTAAAAATATACATTAAGTTCCAATGGAGAGATGAGGGTATTAAATGTTTTATCCAGGGAAACAGAGTTTACTGAACACCCTCCCTCCACCATCATCCACCCCCTACCCCCACACATACATATGAATATCCCACCCCTACCACCTAATTCTTTCTACTAAAAGGCAGTGTGGAATGGTTTATAGCCCTCCTGGAAAAAAGGAGGAGGAAAGTAGGAGTGGGATGACATTCCATTCCACCCTGACTCACTTAAAGACATCATTTGATTCTCAGTCACAAAGAATTCTCTTAACAGGGTGCAAAGAGCCCCGGTCACAAGGAGCTTGTTTGGAGTTGCAGTAGGTCCTTTTGCATTCTGTAAGCCAAAAGGATGCATTCCAGGACTGGGTTTCTTTCATTCTTTCTCCCTCCAGGCTGATTTTATAGTAACAACACATAGCCACTTAAATCTATTTCCAAATAACCAACATTCAGAAAATGCACCACATAAAATATAGACATTTTACAAGGGACCATCTATTAGCTGATAATGGCAGAGCTGCCATGGAATGCATAAGAAAACAAATGTGACCCTCAGCAAACGTCAGATCCATTTATCCAAATCAGCCCTCTGCAGTGCATGCCAGATAAACCTTCAATGATACAATTTGAAGCTTTATGCAAGGTTTGGGGGGAGGTTGCAATAAACTAAATATGTAGGTTGAGGATATATATAAATCACATAAAATTCAGCCTCATAAGATACTAATAGAAGTCAGGGAGTGGGGAAAAGGCTGGCAGAAGAATTTTAAAGTGGGATCACACGGGAAAGAGAATATTAGACCAACATAAAAGTTTCCGTGGGAGAAAACAATAAGTTTCTCTATGTTATATTAAAAACATGTAGACATGGGAGAGTCAAAAATTGCCAGGTTTAGAAAGGGGAGGAATTAATCAGGGTTAAAAGAGACTTCCAGAGCCTCCCAGCCCTGGCAAAAGTGTCAGTGAGGAAACTTAATCTCTGAGGTCTCCGACTGCTCTCAGCCTTCATTCTGCTTTTCACCCACCTTAGGCAGCCAGGGCTTTGGTAAATTCTCCACTTTTCCCATATTAAAATCTAGTCTGAAGAAAAGGCCTGGGAAACTTTATTAACTCTAGGGAATAAGACTTCATGCTTTAACTCCTCCTGTGCTGTTCGAAGCTTCAGAGTGAACCAAATTTTAAGTCCCTCAAATCTATAATTGTAGAATTTCTGAAACCAGCAAACTATGTATAAGGAATAGTTATATTCCATGGAATAGAGGTTCCTTGTACCTCACCCAAATCCATCCTTAGTGTCCAGCCTGGCTTCCTGGCTGACCTCAACAGGACACTGTAGCACAAGTCCATCACCCGGCACGGCTTGCTCTCCTCCTCCCGCATGTCTAGAGGGGAACCCACAGCCACCACGGATAACATGGCATTGATCCTGCCACCTCTCGAACTGCTTTCTGAGCAGCAGAAAGCTGCTTACGGAGGCAGTCATATATCAGGCTATGCAACATTGCAGAGGACCGCCTTCCACTCCCCCCAAGAGACCAGAACACCAAGCTCTCAAGAGATTGGCAGCTTCCATAGGATTTTATTTTCATGCAATCTTTAATCAGTTCTACAATCAGCTCACCTGATCATCTGTGAATTCAGGTGTTCAGAGCCGCCGGGATGTCACTGTTATTCAGATAGTGTTCAGCTCTGTGTGTGTACACCTGTGCGGGTACACACATAGCTATACATATATAGATAGGTAGTGTGTGTATCGGAGAAGGCAATGGCACCCTACTCCATTACTCTTGCTTGGAAAATCCCATGGACAGAGGAGCTTGGAAGGCTGCAGTCCATGGAGTTGCGAAGAGTCGGACACGACTGAGTGACTTCGACTTTCACTTTGTAGCTCTTTTAAATTATATCATATAGACAGACACTGATAAAACCCTTCCTGTTCTTTAAGCAAACCACTGTTCAATGAAGGCTTCCTGTAAAAAGGTAAAACCCACCTAGGAAGGTGATACATGATATCTACCTATTATTAAACAGTAAAAGAGTCCAAATTGTGAAAGACAGAATAAGGATAGGAAGATGGGGCCATGGAAGGCAGGTAGAAGGGAGGACTGAAGTGAGGATTTAAGACAAGGGTAGAGGAAGAGGCAAGAGATAAAAATACGTGGTGGTTTTCTTTTTTTACTACAAATTAAAATTAAGGATACTTGAGCTTTCCTGTGAAGAAGGCTGAGCGCTGAAGAACTGATGCTTTTGAACTGTGGTGTTGGCGAAGACTCTTGAGAGTCCCTTGGACTGCAAGGAGATCCAACTGGTTCATTCTGAAGGAGATCAGCCCTGGGATTTCTTTGGAAGGAATGATGCTAAAGCTGAAACTCCAGTACTTTGGCCACCTCATGTGAAGAGTTGACTCATTGGAGAAGACTCTGATACTGGGGGCAGGAGAAGAAGGGGACGACCAAGAATGAGATGGCTGGATGGCATCACTGACTCTATGGACGTGAGTCTGAGTGAACTCTGGGAGACGGTGATGGACAGGGAGGCCTGATGTTCTGTGATTCATGGAGTTGCAAAGAGTTGAACATGACTGAGCGACTGAACTGACTGACTGAGCTTTCCTGGTGGCTCAGATGGTAAAGAATCTGCATACAATGCAGAAGACCTGGGTTCAATCCCTGGGTTGGGAAGATCCCCTGGAGAAGGGCATGGCAACTCATTCTAGTATTCTTGCCTGGAAGATTCCCATGGATAGAGGAGCCTGGAGGGCTACAGCCCATGGGATAGCAAAGACTCAGACATGACTGAGCAACTAAGTACGAGAACAATAGATGTTATTAAGAAGACGTGGCAAGAATACACGGAAGAACTGTACAAAAAAGATCTTCACGACCCGGATAATCACAATGGTGTGATCACTCAACTAGAGCCAGACATCCTGGAATGTGAAGTCAAGTGGGCCTTAGGAAGCATCACTACGAACAAAGCTAGTGGAGGTGATGGATGATGCTTTTGAACTGTGGTGTTGGAGAAGACTCTTGAGAGTCCCTTGGACTGCAAGGAGATCCAACCAGTCCATTCTGAAGATCAGCCCTGGGATTTCTTTAGAAGGAATGATGCTAAAGCTGAAACTCCAGTACTTTGGCCACCTCATGTGAAGAGCTGACTCATTGGAAAAGAGTCTGATGCTGGGAGGGATTGGAGGCAGGAGGAGAAGGGAACGACAGAAGATGAGATGGCTGGATGGCATCACTGACTCGATGGACGAGAGTCTAGTGAACTCTGGGAGTTGGTGATGGACAGGGAGGCCTGGCGTGCTGCAACTCATGGTGTCGCAAAGAGTCGGACTGAACTGAGCGACTGAACTGAGCTGAACAGAAGGTAAAGTCAATAGCTTTCAGGAAGGCCAGAGATACCCATTAAAACTTTGAAAAACTTAACCATAAAAATGATACAGCAAAACTCATAGATACATTTTATTTCAGAGTTCAAAGCCCCTGACTGAAACTGTTCATAAAGGCTGTTAACACCACATAGCAACTGAGAAACACACTAAAGTGTTTCATTATTTATGAAGGTACAATCACAAATGCATGGAATAATTTAAGTGGGATGTTCACAAGTTCCAAATTCATTGCCTACACTGCAAAACAGTATTTCTTGAAAGGGAATAGTATATGAGCTATTAAGGCCCACTTTGGCTTTGAAAAAAAGAAAAAGAAACTCTCATTAAGATCACTGTACAAATTTAAATGTATTCCTGAATCTTGTGAGCTATTTTTAATTTTTTTAAGTTAAACAGAAATAATTTATTTAGCTGCAACAGGGTCATACAGGCCAAGTAGAATGTCATCCTTTATTTCTTTTAAAATTACATCAAATCAGAACAATACTAGTTACATCATACTAATCAGAATCTCATTGGCAGTTAAAAGAAACTTTATTAAATAAAAATCGTGAAAGGTAATTAATATAATAATTACAGTTTGGATGAGAAAAATCTCAAAACATGGCATCTATGAATAAAAAAAAAGGATATAGGAGAACTCTGATGGCAAAAAATTAGAATTTTATGATTCTTAAGGATTGAGATTCTCCTACAGTACACTGAACACTGTCATATGCCAAGGGCCATGGTGGCAGCTTTCATGCCTGTTCTGTTTTTTAATTCTCACCATGATGTGGGTCAGAAAAGGTGATGGCATCCCACTCCAGTACTCTTGCCTGGCAAATCTCATGGACAGAGGAGCCTTGTGGGCTGCAGTCCACAGGGTCGCTAAGAGTCAGACACAACTGAGCGGCTCCCTTGCGCTTTTCACTTTCATGCATTGGAGAAGGAAATGGCAACCCACTCCAATGTTCTTGCCTGGAGAATCCTAGGGACGGGGGAGCCTGGTGGGCTGCCGTCTATGGGGTTGCACAGAGTTAGACACAACTGAAGCGACTTAGCATGATGTAGGTATTGTTAGACACACTGTATACAAGAGAACCTGAGGCTCAGAGCAATCAGAGGATTTGCTCAAGTCCACAGAGTTAGTGGAAGACTCTGGTTTTCAGATCTTTTGACATTCTGTGATCATACCACAAGCCTCCTAGATGTGTCTAGAAAAAGTTGTCATTTCTAGCTACCACTGCTCTCCTCTTTTTACTTTACCTGAAATTGCGTCTTTTTCCTTTAGCCAGTTTGCCAAATGTGGATGGCTTTGCCTGCCCCTTATTAATTCATGTGTTCACTAACTCAAAGAACACCTAGTGTCAGGAACCTAAATATGCACTAGAAATAAAAGTTTTTAAAATGACATCGTCTCTTATGATGTGTCAATGTAGGTGAATCAGTTATAACAGATGTACCATTCTGGTGAGGAATGTTGACAGTGGAGAGGCTGGGGGGAGGCGGGAAACAGGATAGCAGAGGGTATATGGGAACTCTTTGTGCCTCCCTCTCAGTTTTGGTATCATTCATGGGGTCGCAAAGAGTCGAACACGACTGAGCGACTGAACTGAACTGAATTGAAAGCTGCTCAAATAGAGAAGGCAATGGCACCCCACTCCAGTACTCTTGCCTGGAAAATCCCATGGATGGAGGAGCCTGGTAGGCTGCAGTCCGTGGGGTTGCGAAGAGTTGGACATGACTGAACGACTTCACTTTCACTTTTCCCTTTCATGCATTGGAGAAGGAAATGGCAACCCACTCCAGTGTTCTTGCCTGGAAGAGTCCCAGTAATAGCAGAGCCTCACGGGCTGCCGTCTATGGAGTCACACAGAGTTGGACAGGACTGAAGTGACTTAGCAGCAGCAGCAACAGCAGCAGCAACAAAGCTGCTCTAAAAAAAATCTTTGAAAATCAAAAGCTAGTCTCTTCCTTAAGAAATTTACTATCTTGTCAAGGAGGATGAATGACAGTTAAGTGTAATAGAAGCTTTCACATAGCAACATAGGAGGAGCCACTTAAAACAGCCAACAAATTTGTTGTTTCTGTCAACAAATGACAGAAAAAGCTCCCAAAATTTGTGCTCATTTTAAAGGACAAAGAAACTTCATCATTTTAGTGAAAAGCAATGAGCATATGCGAAGACACAGCAGATTAAAAGCCTAAATTATAAGATGGTTCTAGACAAAAGTGGGAGATGCAATTACATATGTTAAGAAAAATAGTTTAAACTATGCTCAAAGCTGTGGGGACTCCATGAAAGATCTAGTCAGGGTAGTGAAATGACCATATTGCCTAATGGAGCCAAGATGTCAGGTTTTAAAAATTAACATTATATTTAGGCATCTTTGAAGTCACAAGCCTTCCATCAACAGCCCCAAAATGTTCCAGGTCCAACTCTCCAATATTCTGAACAAGTCTATTAAAAATGACCTGACATCAAATTTAAAGAGATGAAGCTCTTTGATAAGTTCTGGATTCAGTTCAACAAATATTTGTTTAGTACCTCTGTTTAGAAGGCTCTGAATGAAGGCATTTAATTTCATGCTAAATTAATACAGAGAAGTCTAAAAATAAGTAGATATTCAATTACTTAAAACTCAGATCATTCTAAACCAAAAATAATTTATTTTACTGAAGGAATTGCCACAGTACTTTAAAAATAAAAGGTAATTTATCTGACACTGTATTTTATTTATGACAACCTAGAACAACCAACATTTCAGGAGTGCCTTCACCAGGACTATACTGATATACACTTCCTTAATAAGTGTGGCCTTTTTTCCAAAAGCAATTTAAAAGTTGTTATCAGTTTTTCTACAAGCTACTTTCTTTTCTTCTCCTATGATTAATTTTTTTCTCTGTATAAAATTACATTCAGTTTGATATTTCCTCTTTTGAACTATTTTTTTTCTTTACCTGCCTATTTCTATTTGTCCTTTAAACCTCATTTCAGATGACACTGCCTACAGGAAGCCTTCCCTGACTTGCCCAAATTGAGGGAACTGCCCCTTCTCTGAGCTCCTTGCACCCTGGGTATATATGCACAGTGGCACTTCACATGCACTACTTAGATCATTGCTTTATTTGTTTGTTTTCCTACTTAGACCAAGGGCCCACCAGTTCTATCATCTCTGCATCTACAGGACAAGGGCATATAGTCAGTGGCTGCTAAAAATGAAGAGAGGAAGGGGGGGGAATAAAGGGAATTGTATTTCTATTTCCCCCTTCATTTCTCCTTTCCTTCATCTTCATGTTTTCCTACTGTTTCTCTCCAGCTACTAATACTTCATCTTACTCCTTCTCTTCTTAGCATCAATACACATCGTGATTTTCAGTCTCTCCTGCAAGGTCTGAACTATTGCAAAAATGCTGGTCCTGCATGTGGGTGGGACAGGATGAAGAGTTTGTTGCTCCTTAGCTTTGCAAGAAGGAGTTTGTTGCAACAGGCCCTGGATGAGTCTCTGTTATATCTCTTGTTTTGTGTTTTAGCTGGGGACTGACTTTTAACATGCTTTAGCTTCATCTCGTTTTTGGTCTTGGCAGCCGGGTAAACAGACTTTCTGCAACACCCTGGATAAAATGGCAAGCTCAAGGGGAAAGCCTTCCACCTTTAAATTAAAAACAAAAAAAAAAGTGCTGTGGCGACAGTTGAGGAATAGTAACACCTGAGAGCACTTGGGATTGTGTGTGTGCTGGCTGTGGAAAACCTAGCTGATGACAAAAGCATGCAGCTGCCTTCCTGAATGGGCCGGACCATGCTCAGAGAGTAGTATCAAACTGAATTTAGCAAGAATAACAGAAAAGTGAGGTAAGTGACTGACATTTCTGGTAGGCACTTTCTAAAGAATTTATGAATTTCAGAGAACTCAAAAGAGAATTACCAGATTCTAAAACATTTAAATGAACGTTTGCCATAGCCAGGAAAGTTACTTTGGGAAATTACTCAGGAAATTAATCGAAACTTGGTAAAAATGCTTTGGATGGAAGATTTTGAAACCTAAGAGGGGAACTTCATGTGTATTTAGGAGAGCAGGTTTTGTAAAAATCCATAAATGCTTCTGTTTCCACTTTTAAATATAAAGTTGGATAAAATGGGTAAGTTGTTTTTGTTTTTTTCTTTTTTTAATAAACACTGTGAGTCCATCATAGTCGAGTTTTTTTTTAGGTTGCCTAAAGTGCAAATTCACTCTAACAAATTCCTCTACATTTTTATATATTTTGAAGATTTTCTAAAACAGAAATACAGGCAGAAAAAAGTGTCTACGAGCATCAAGGGAAAGTTTTATGATGTAATATTTAATAGCAGACAAGAAAAAGCATGGCATATTCACATGGCAATGTAGCTAATGTTACCAAAAGAAACATGCTCTTCTATAGAAATGATAGGAAAACCACACACACGAACCTTGTAGCATGTGTACTATAACATGCTCAAAAAAAGGACAATAAATAATTAACAATTAATAATTAACAGCCTGTAGCTGTAATACTTTTATGAAGCAAAATTTACAAAAATCTTATATGAAAAATATGAACAACTAACTTCTGAGGCATATCAAAACAAATGTTTTTATGGAAGAGGCCCTACAAGTCTTATAGAAAGTCTGCAAGGTTTATTCTAATGAAAATCCAGGAATATAGGAAGTTTTATGTTGGTTTTTTAATGCCATTTTCCTAGGGCTCAAAACAGTCACTGGCATATAGTATGTAGTCAATAAATGGGCTAAACAGATGAGTAAGAGAATGAACAATGGAGAAGCATGCTCCACTCACTGAAACTCTTGAGTCCCTCAAGTCTCTTCATGTGATGAAGAATGTTTTGCTGACTCTAAGTTGCTCGAAAACTTTGAACTCTACCAGAGTGGGGAAAATAGGTGAAGGTGGTCAAAAGGTACAAACTTCCAGTTGCAAGATAAATAACTCCTGAGGATATAATATACAGCATGGTGACTTTGGGCTTCCCTGGTGGCTCAGCAGTAAAAAATCTGCCTGCAATGCAGAAGACATGTGTTCTATCCCTGCATCAGGAAGATTCCCTGGGGAAGGAAATGGCAACCCACTCCAGTATTCTTGCCAGGTAAATCCCATGAACAGAGAAGCCTGATGGGCTACACAGTCCATGGGGCCACAGAGTCAGACGTGACTTAGCTACTAAACAACAATGGTGACTATAGGTAATAATGCTGTATTGTATTTGATGGTTGCTAAGACAGTAGATCTTAAAAGTTCTCATCACAAAGGAAAAAAAGATTTGTAATTCTGATATGATAGATGTTAACTAAAACTTATTATGGTCATCATTTCAGAATATACACACATATAGCATGCCTTAAACTAATACAATTATACATCAATACAATTATACAATACAATTATCAATACCATTATATATCAATTATATCTCAATATAATTGGACAGAAAAAAAGATCTATCATTAGTTTAGACAGAAAATAGAAGTTGTTGATAAGCTAACTCACTTTATGGTCAAATACTTTCCTATGTTTCTCAAGTTCAAGGAACTCCTTTATCATAAAGTCTATTGGAACTTTTACAGCATGATGTTCCTACCATCCCCCACCCCCACCACTCTCTCTCTGAACTCACTTCTCTATACTATTCTGTATACTGAGAAAAAGTGGAAAGGAAAGGTCATGTCAGATTGTGGAAGGCCATAATGTCAGACCAAAACAGCCAGATTTAATCCTCTAGTTAATATAGAGCCACTAATATTTTGAATATTAGAAAAACATAAAATCATGAAAAAGATATTTTTAACATTCACAGAGACTTTTGAAAGCCAGGGCTTCCCTGGTGGCTCAGCTGGTAAAGAATCTGACTGAAACGCAGTAGATTCAAGCCATGGGTCAGGAAAGATCCCATGGAGGAAAAAATAGCAATCCACTCCAGTATTCTCACCTGGAGAATTCCATGGACAGAGGAGCCTGGCAGGCTATAGTCCATGGAGTTGCAAAGAGGTGGACATGACTGAGCAACTAACACATACTTATGAAAGCCCAGTAATTAATGGTACTAATGAACCCATGGATATTTGTTCAGAAAAACAAATGAAAAAGTTATCAAAGGGACTAATATGCTAATCTTCCCTGGTTTACTATTTGATCCACCATGGAGAAGATGAGACTTGAGAAGAGACTGAAGAACTGCGTCCCACAAAGCACTACCAAAATAGATCCACACAGCAATTAAAGAGAGCAGGGACTCTGGCCCCCAGGCAACCAAGGGCCTTGAAGTAGTAGTCTGTGTTTTAACTGAGGGCTGTATGATGATGGGACCCCCTCTCTTAAGATTACCCTTTAGAGTCCCTTGGACTGCAAGGAGATTCAACCAGTCCATTCTGAAGAAGATCAACCCTGGGATTTCTTTGGAAAGAATGATGCTAAAGCTGAAACTTCAGTACTTTGGCCACCTCATGCGAAGAGTTGACTCATTGGAAAAGACTCTGATGCTGGGAGGGATTAGGGGCAGGAGCAGAAGGGGACGACGGAGGATGAGATGGCTGGATAGCATCATGGACTCGATGGAGGTGAGTCTGAGTGAACTCCAAGAGATGGTGATGGACAGGGAGGCCTGGCGTGCTTCGATTCATGGGGTCGCAAATAGTCGGACATGACTGAGAGACTGAACTGAACTGAACTTAACTGAACTTAGCCTGTTCTTTACAAGTTTGACTCCTAAAGTCTGAATAAAGACACAAGAACCTATGGGATCTAAAATGCTGAAACTCCCACTTATGGGTATATAAGAGTAGAAATAAGAAGGTGTCAGGTTATTTAATTCACCCCAAAGAGAGAAAAGCAAATAGTCGGACATGACTGAGAGACTGAACTGAACTGAACTTAACTGAACTTAGCCTGTTCTTTACAAGTTTGACTCCTAAAGTCTGAATAAAGACACAAGAACCTATGGGATCTAAAATGCTGAAACTCCCACTTATGGGTATATAAGAGTAGAAATAAGAAGGTGTCAGGTTATTTAATTCACCCCAAAGAGAGAAACTAGAAATTAAACTGTTACAGATGATGTTAAAAGTCTGTACAGAGCAGAATTCTATAACAGAATTTAGCAAAGAATACAAGTTTTAGGACATAGGAAACCAATAATTTTGTGGTTCTTGAAGTTATGAAAGTGCTGACAATTCAGAAACAAGGGACACTTGCATCTGTCTAGGTTTTGTATTTTTCTTGGGTCCACTCTTCTCACAGCATGGATATGATTTATTTAGACTATCAAAGAGCTTTTGATAAGGTTCTCACAAGTGTCTATTATTGAAACTTGGTAACCGTTGTGTGAAAGGAAAAAGTCATATTAATGAATTAAAAACTGCATGAGAAGCAAAGAGGCAAAAAGCAGAGCTAAATGGCCGATTCTCATTGGGTGAAAGGTTAATGACTGAGGGCTCTCTGGCTATGTAGTAGAATCTGAGTTTTATTTAACTAATGACCAAAGAAGGGGAGCCCAATTTTCATTCCCCTTTTCTGTGCATATCAGTCCCACACACAAAGGCCCCATTGATTGAAGAAGGAGATACAGGCAGTGTAGAGAAGTGCTTAAAACCTAGGAAAGACCAAGTAGGTAATGCTGACTCATGTAGAAATCACCAAATAAGGGAACAGAAATAAATGTAATATTAGAAGTGTTTTTCTAAGAAGTTTTAACTGTGTGTGTGTTTAATATTTTTGATATGGACTATTTTTAAAGTCTTTATTGAATTTGTTACAGTATTGTTTTTATTTTATGTTTTAGTTTTTTGATCACAAGGCATTTGGGATCTTAGCTCCCTGAACAGGAATCAAACCTGCACTCCCTGCATTGGAAGGTGAAGTCTTAATCACTGGATTGCCAGGCAAGTCCCCTGTTTGTCCTTCTTTTTTTTTAAGTAGGTCCTGGTTGATTATTACAAAGTATTGGCTATATTCCCCATATTGTTCAATACATCCGTGTAGCCTATCTTGCACTCAGTAGGCTATACCTCCCAGTCTCCGACTCCTATACAGCCCCTCCCCCACATCCTCACTGGTAATCATTAGTTTGTTCTATATATCTGACAGCCTAAGAGGTTTGATATATCTGTGCTACATGGAAACACAAGGGCCTTTTTTATTTTTTATTTTTATTTATTTATTTTTTCTTTTTTCTTGCCACTGCTTACAGTTTTGTTTTTTTTTTTTT
>SJYC01046916.1:0-13328 GCA_006408675.1 Madoqua kirkii | reverse complement strand
TCCTCTTAGCACTGCTTTTATAGTGTCCCACAGGTTTTGTGTAGTTGTGTTTTCATTTTCATTCGTTTCTATGCATATTTTGATTTCTTTTTTGATTTCACAAGGGCCTTTTTTAAAAGACAAGACATGTATCCAAACAAAAGTTCTTAGCTTACTGGTGTGATAAAAGCAAACATTCCACACTGAAGAACAGTACATGTGAGTATTTAGATCCACAAAAACCACATTCTATTCCTTTAGATTGAGAAGTTTAGATGTAAACAGAAGTGAATCTGATAGGAAAGAGTATGAATTATTAACTTTTTCTAGGGCAAACTTGAAACACTGGTATAGGCATAACAAAAGCATAACCTGACATGAATGAAATAATTTAGAAATCAAATACTCTAACTGATTAGCATTAATCCTTTATGATCCATTATCTCGATCTGCCATTTTTAAAACATTATCATGACAAACTACACAGGAGAGGCTCAGAAAAGCCAACAAACTCTTTACTAAACTTACCTTGTCTCAGTTTCCTTATCTGTAATGTAAGAATGATAGAACTTCTCTCACAGGATTATTATAAGGGTTAAATTAGCTTATTGAGAAGTTTAGATGTAAACAGAAGTGAATCTGATAGGAAAGAGTATGAATTATTAACTTTTTCTAGGGCAAACTTGAAACACTGGTATAGGCATAACAAAAGCATAACCTGACATGAATGAAATAATTTAGAAATCAAATACTCTAACTGATTAGCATTAATCCTTTATGATCCATTATCTCGATCTGCCATTTTTAAAACATTATCATGACAAACTACACAGGAGAGGCTCAGAAAAGCCAACAAACTCTTTACTAAACTTACCTTGTCTCAGTTTCCTTATCTGTAATGTAAGAATGATAGAACTTCTCTCACAGGATTATTATAAGGGTTAAATTAGCTTATATAGAGAGAGCATTTCATACAGTAAATGTAAAAACTAATGTTGAATTATTATTGTCCCTATTTATGATCAACTAAAGCCAAACACATACCATAAAGAAGCAACTTAATTCAAGTTATTGTACTTTATTTATATCATTGTTATGATACAGTACTTTATAAGACATGTAAAATGCTTTCAGACAAAATAAAACATAGCTTTAAAACACATTTCCATTAACCAATGCTGTGAAATGAAAGATACTTTTAAGTTAATCTAAGTAAGCTGAAGAGAACACCAAAAAATACCAGATAAATGCTAATAACATATTAATTCTTAAATGTACAGAATAGAGCCAAGCTTACCGTGTTGATAATATTGTAATAAGTTCTTTTCTATTCTGTACCCGAAGGTAGTTGGTTCTATACTTGGAATCATTGATCAGTTCAGGCAAATTCAAGATCTAAAAGGGAAAAATAATTTTAAAGTGTAACCCACAAAATTTTTGTGTACCTGCCTCTGGGTACTAGAGTTCAGGGTCTACCACTCCAGCCCCAAGACCAATTACTTGCTAGGCTTTATATCTCTTAACATGGATATTTATATAGTGAAGGATTCTAGGATAGCTTATACTGGTGATTGGGTTTGTCACCTTTAAGAAGTTTTTAACTACATTTAAGCAGGTGTCTACATATAGGAACACAGGAAAAGTTCTCAGATCTTCATATCTTGTATCTATTTATGAGAAGATAGGAATGGAGTTATTAGATTCTCACAGTAAGTCTTGTCTAGAGGAAACTGGGCTATGGGTACAAAATTGGGTAAAACAGACCTAATTCCAAGAACAAATATCGTAAGTGCATGTCTGCACTTATATCAAGCCCATAATCAACATATATCTTACCAGGTATATCCTCTTATTTGTTCCACATGTAAATAAAATAATATCTGTCCCAGTAGTCCTATCCAGGATGTTGTACAAGGTGCTAAAATCAAGGGGAGGCAAACACATTGACCTCAGATGCTCACCATTAAAACAATGTCAAATTAAAAGATATTCTTCCTATAGAATTGTCACTGTTTTTCTTTAATATGACTCCCTGAAGGAATAACAAATAGAAATGCTTTCATATACTTCCTCTTTTGCTCCTCCTCAATAAAGAGAATATCTATCTTGTAAGTCCCAGTGGACATCTTGCAATTTTAACAGGACCAAATGAAAGTACCAAGTGGATTTGGAATGGAAAAGAAGTTTTAAAAAGAATGTGTGGAGGCAGTGTTTGGCAGTTGTGTTGGAAAGTCAGAAGGAGCATTTACGGGCTGGGGCAGGCCATGTGGCCTACAGAAAGTTTCACTACCTCTATTAATGTATTTGGTTTAAATATAAACACTTAATGGTTTCATTTGTTTCCCACAGTTTAAATAAAATCAAGCCATTAATCATCTTACAAAGGAGAGAGAAGTGAAGAAGATTCCCTGAAGGAAAGAGAACATCTCAACGGTACAATTTCTCTTTCACATGTTCCACTTATTCATTTCCTTGAGGAATAATAAAAACAGCATTACTCTCCTGGATTTTAAAAAGTGACACTACACATAGTGCCCTTTCTAAAAATCTCCCTGTCACCACACCTGATCCCAGAACTGGCCTCAAAGCTTATCCAGGAATTAAGACCCACCCTCTTCTGCTAAGAGTGAATAAGTCATTTCAAGAAAAAGCAAGTGTCTTCACTAGCCCTCATGTTAAATTTATCAATGTGGTCTCACTCAGAATATACTGTAAGTGTCATAAAAAACTATTCAGTGTTTGCCCTCAATGATAACTAGGATGCATTCATGTATCCTTCTTAAAATTTGACTTATTAGACTTCCTTTCTCTTTGATAGTTGATGTTAAATAGTAAGTAATGATCCTTCTGTCCCACTTTGTTGGCGTTCAAAACTTTCTAGAGAAACTGCTTCAAGTGCTGTAGATATAACTGTGCTTTAGGAACTTGAAATAGAATGCTGCCTGGGACAAAATGAAACAATGCAAGTGAAAATACTTGACACAGTAAGCATTACATAAATGTGAACTACTCCAAGTAGGTACTGTTTCTCCCCAAAGAAATAATAAAACATGTGTTTGTTCAAAAAAGAAGGATGAGGGCTTTTCTGGTGGTCCAGTGGTTAAGGTTCTATGCTTCCAAGGCAGGGGCTGTGGGTTCAATCCCTGTTTGGGGAACTAACATTCCACATCCACATGTATGAGCAAAAATAAATTTTTTTAAATAAAATTTAAAAAGATTTTTTTAAAAGAAGGATGGGAAAAGCGGGGGAAGGTAGGGGAGGTTATCTGCTTAACTTTCGTTTCTCAAAGATATTCCCATTAGATATAGAATTCTGCATTGACAGCTCTTTCCTTTCAGCTCTTTAAACATGCTGTGCAACTTCTCTCTAGGTTCTGACAAGAAATCTTGTCAAGACAAGAAATCTGACAAGAGTTTCTGACAAGAAATCTGCAATCAATCAAGTCACGTTCCCCCAAAGGTAATAGGTCAGTTTCTCTAGGTGCTTTCAAATGTTTCTTCTTTAGTTTTCAGCAGTAATATTTTTATGTGCTTGGGCATGGATTTATGTGGACTTCTCTTATTTGGGACTTGCTGAAATTATTAAATCTGTAGGTTTCTATCATTCACTAAATTTGGGAAGTTTCCACCAATTGTTTTTTCAACTATTTTTTCAGTATGTTTTTTTCTTCTCTCCTCCTGGGACTACAATGACATAAATGTTACACTTTTTTGTTATTGTCCCATAGGTCCTGGAAATGTGTTCTTTCTTTTATTTGGGGGAACTTTTTTCCTCTCTGTTGTTCAGACTGAATAATTTCTATTGGGTTGACCAGGAAGTTTGTTAGGTTTCGGGTATGGAACAACTCAAATGAACTTTTTGGTCAACCCAATATTTATCGTTCTTTAAGTCCCTTGACTTTCTCCTCTGTTACCTCCACTGTACTACTGCGCTCACCTAGTGAAGTGTTTGTTCTTGTATTTGGTGGTTTTATTTTTCAGTTCTAAAATGTCTACTTGGTTCTTCTTCTTCTATTTCTGTGCCACACATTTCTACTTTTCTAAATATTTATTTCAATAGTGTCTGCAATGCTTATTGGAGTATTTTTATAAATGCTCTTTTAAAATTTTCATGACTGCATTCCCACATCTGTGTCATCTTGGAAATGCCATTGTCTTTTCTCATGCACATTCTGGTTCTTCATAATCTGAGTATTCTAGAGTTGTATCCTGGATATTTTGAATGTTTCAAGCCTCTGAGTCTTATTTAAATCCTAAAGAAAACAATTGTTTTATTGTTTTTAGCAAGTTCTCCTGGTTAGATCCAGACCACAAGTCCCAACTTACCTTCTACTTGCTTTGGTTCTAGTGTTAGTTGAGTTTTCAAAGCCTTTGCAGTGCTTTTGAATCAGTCCCACCTGTGACCCACTAAATGCTCATCCTGCCACCTGAGAAGCTGTCTATTTGTTAACACAGTTCTCAATATCCTGGTGTCCTGATTAAGATCAGATCAATGCATATACAACTCAGCAGTGAGCACAAGAGTTCACAAACAACTTCACAGATCACTTTCTAAAGCTTTTCCACCTTGGCAACCTCTTTCCAGTTCCCCAGGGCTTCCCTCTGGTTACCCTACTCCTCAGCATAGTTCCAGGGCAGAGGCCAATCAGTGGGAGTACAGAGGAAAAATGCATCAAGGATTCACCCCTGTCTTTTGGAATCAGAGCCCAGCAATAAATAGGAAAGGCCCCCTTCCTCAGAGTTCTGGCTCCTGCTCATCTGCTGCTGCCACTACAGGACTGCTTGGAGGCTGGGTTGTCAGGAAATGAAGAAGTCTCCCTGACATTAGAGCTCACTTTCATGCTTGTTGCACCAGGAATAAGGGCATCTCCTGGAAGTCAGCTCTGTCCCCCGTTCCCACATCAGATTTCAGGCTGTGTTCATGTAAAGAAATAATCAGAGGGGAAAACTGGTAAACCTAGTGCCAGTTTAGAGCTATTTCAAAATTCTGGTATTCTTGACTAATTTTCCTGCTACTGATTACTTTTCAAAGTCCTCATATAGATGTTCCATGCATTCTGTACAGGTTTTATCACTGTGTCAAGTGAATGAGACAGGGAAGAATGTGCTAATTCCATTTTACCCACAACCAGAATCTGCATACTAATTAGGTCATACTAGAAAGGTCATTTATTAAGTTCATACTTTGAGCAAAGGACTGTACTGTCTTACTTACCTAATCTCTTCTAGAATCCCAAAAGTTATATATTAGTGCAGTTACATGTCATAATCTTCATTTAATCATGAGGACACAGATGCTTAGCAAAAATACCTTGCCAGAGATCACCTGACTGGTTTTAAGACTCACAGAATGCCCTAAAATTATATCCTCAGACCACCTGCTATAAAATCAACTATAGTGCTTATTAAAATTCAAGTTTCCTGTGCCCCACCTTACATACTTTGTCAAAATTTGGGGGGAAGGGGCTCAAGGAGATCTCCTATGCATGCAAAAGTTGAGAACCAATGAGTATTGACTCCAACAAAAGAAACCTTCAGTCTATGTGACTTTTAAAAGGATGTCAGTGTATTTCAAATAGGAATACCCATTAGTGTTGGCATCAATCAGCTTAAAATAGCTTACATATGCTCACATTCCCTGCTCTTCTGTATCACGTTAAGGGACATAAAATAGGATTTGTTATAAGCCAAGGTTCAGTTTATATACAGGAAATTTTCTAAACCCCAATCCCCTAAACCCAAGGCTCTTACTCCCCTCTAATCCCTGACAATAACAGCATTCTAATAGGACCCTCCCCAAGAAGTATTAACCAACAGAGTATATCAAATTCTCTTTTCAAAAGAGATCTGGCATAAGTAAATTCTATTCGTTCATTGCAAACAATATTGCCATATTTCTCCCCAGGAGGTAGAGCTGCCCTATCTTTCATGATGAACCTTACTTGGCAAAAGAATAATTTTGATAGGGATCAAAATTGTCATCACATTGGATCCTCATATTCTATAAGGCCAGACTGAATTATAACACCCTCAGTAATAAAAAGAGTTGAATTAAAAAAAAAAAACTTGGAAAAACTCACTCAGTATAAATGGGATGGGGGAGAATCTTGAATCAAATAAAGAAAAGTGATTTTTTTTCCCGTAACAGAAAAGGTTTTTAGGACAAGTTTACATGTACGGATATAATTATGAAGGTAAAAAAGTCAATCAGATTGCAGTGTTTGCTCAAGATCCCTAGTAAATGATGTAGATAACATAAAAATGCTATACACATAAAACTTTTCTTCTGAGGATCTCAAAGAGTTTTATAGATGCTGGCTTAATGGCTCATAACAGGGATTATCATTCCTACTCACATATGGTAAAAACAAGGTCAAGTATGCCATTTCTCCAAGGCCCTCTCTGCTATTCTCTTTTTTAAAAAATGTGTCATAACACACCATAACAATAAGTCATATTTTAGTACTAAAACTTATGGTAAATATTCTGCTTTGAAATAAAAATCTTCTTCCAAAAAAAAGTTCTTATGGATATTTATGAGGAAGTTCAAAAGTTTCAAACTGATCAGCAGTAATGAATCAAAAATAAAAAGAATTCATTGCAGTTATTTTCAACAGTGAAGAATATGTCAACCAGTAATTTCTACCCCCTCCCCATCCTGATTCTGGAGAGAGAAAACTCCAAAACATATGGCCCAGGAAAAAAAGTCTGTCCTCGTTTATAGTGATGAACTGGCTTTTACATCTCTGCAGCCAGAGTACGCAAATGACTTCACAGGCAACAGCTTCCGTATGTTTTCTATTTTTAACATTGACCATTCATAACAAAGGTTCTTTGATCCCAGATCAAATGTTTGAATCAATTTTCTCTACACTTACTCAGAGTCACCATTATAAAAGCTCTCCTCTTTCCTACCTCCAACCCTTCCTGCAATAGGAACTATCTCCATTTGTCACCTTCTCTGTGATACTTCCCACCCCTTTGCTGTGGTTTTTAGCTGTGCTCGTTAACCTCTCATATGAAAGAGACACAGTAATAAATAATTTTTGTACATAATAAGTTAACTGCAAAAATAAGACTCCTCCAAGGAATTCACAGCCATCCTTAATAAAACTAAAAGCTCACCGTAGTATGGTTAGTGCAAATACAAAAACTTTCCCAACCAGAAAAAAATCCTCAATAGGTAAGGCCTTTCCCTACATGTAAGAAAAATTAAAATTTACATATACATACATATATATACATATATATATATATAAACTAGATTATTGCCTGGGATTAGAACCCTAAAAAGTGAACTGAAAACTAAAGCCTTAAATAAAAACAAAAAAACAGAGATTGGATAAACAGTAAAAACATCAAATAAAAACATTATTTAAGCAATGCTAAAAATTGAGAATATTTTCAACTTTACTGATTCCAAGACCTTTATTTAGATCTTATGTAGAAGCAACCTTTTTAACATGACAATTGCTAAAAAGCTAAAACATAAATTTTGTAGAAAGGTACTTATTAAACAAAGGCTACTTTGAAGAACAAATTTTCTAGTGGTAAATACACTGATAGTAGATCAATTATATTCGGGGCTAATTAGATCTTGTGGAGATTAAAACAGAAAAAGAAAGAAGAGAAAAAAATCCTGGTATTAAAAAGTCCTTTTTCCTTCTATATCCTAGCTATCATAAATAATGCTGCAATGAACACAAGAGTGCATGTATATTTTCAAGACAGTGTTGTCATTTTCTTCAGATATATACCTATAAGTGAAACTGCTGGATCATATGGTAGTTCTATTTTTAAATATTTTCTATAGGGGCAACACCAATTTACAATCCCATCCACAGTGCACAAAGGTTCCCTTTTCTCCACATCCTTACCAACATTTGCTTTTCTTGTTTGTTTTTTTTTTTCTTTTAATATTAGCCATTCTGGACAAGTGTGAGGTAAGATCTCGTGGTTTTAACTGGCATTTCCCTGATGAGTCAAGACACTGAGCATCTTTTTTTTTTTTAATTACTGCTACTGGTTTATTACAAAGGCCAAATGGAAGAGATGCACAGAGGTAGGAGAGTGCAGAGCTTCCATGCTCCACACCCTCCCACCACCTTGATGTCTTCATCAGAAGCTCTCTGAATCTTACAGTTCAAGGCTTTACACAGAGCTCAGTCTCCCCAGTCCTCTCCCCTCTTACTGGAGCTTGATAGGTGGGGCTGAAAGTTCCAACCCTCTGATCAGTCGGTCTTTCTGGTGACCAACCCATCCCATCTAGGGGCCCCATCCTAAGTTACCTCAGCAGAATAAACTCAGGTGTGATTGAAAGAGGCTTATTATGAAAAACAAGGGACACTTTCAAAACTCAGGAAGTTTTTAGGAATTCTGTGTAAGGAACTGGGGACAACAGCTAAATGTATTTTTGTATTTTACCACTTCATAGAAGTAGAAAGAACAAAGAAAACCCACCTTTATCCTGGCATACATGCAAGCATGCTCGGTTGTGTCCAGCTCTTTGTGGCCTCATGGACTGTAGCCCGCCAGGCTGCTCTGTCCATGAAATTTTCCAGGCAAGAATACTAGAGTGGTTGCCATTTCCTACTCCAGAGGATCTTTCCAACCCAGGGATCAAACTCTGTCTCCTGCACTGGCAGGTGGATCCTTTACCACTAAGCCATATAGTCTGTATTAAAACTATGGAATACTTCCAGGCTTTTTTGTGAATTTTGAGTATTATGTTTATATTAGTATTGTAAACATTTTATGTTTATATTGAAAAATCTTATCACTATTGCATTATGAGTATCACTCAGATCTCATCTTAAGGTTATTTCTTCAGAAAAGACTTTCCCCTGACAATCCAGTCACTATTTTAACACAGTAGTATATTTTAATTCTCTGCATGGCACTTAATTAACCACGGATCATTTTGGAGTTTTATTTATTGTCTCTCTCCCACTGAGCATCTTTACATGTACCTATTAGCCATCTAAACGTCTTCTTTGGAAAATGGTCTATTAAGAACTTCTGCCCATGTTTTAATTGGATTGTGTGGTATTTTTTCTTGGAATACTTCCAGGCTTTTTTGTGAATTTTGAGTATTATGTTTATATTAGTATTGTAAACATTTTATGTTTATATTGAAAAATCTTATCACTATTGCATTATGAGTATCACTCAGATCTCATCTTAAGGTTATTTCTTCAGAAAAGACTTTCCCCTGACAATCCAGTCACTATTTTAACACAGTAGTATATTTTAATTCTCTGCATGGCACTTAATTAACCACGGATCATTTTGGAGTTTTATTTATTGTCTCTCTCCCACTGAGCATCTTTACATGTACCTATTAGCCATCTAAACGTCTTCTTTGGAAAATGGTCTATTAAGAACTTCTGCCCATGTTTTAATTGGATTGTGTGATATTTTTTCCTATTGAGATATATAAATTCTTACCTATTTTGGATATTAACCTCTTATCAGATATATGATTTACAAATATTTTCTCCCATTCAGTAGGTTGCATTTTCATTTCATTAATGATTTCTCTTGCTTTATGTTGATATAGTTCCACTTGTTTATTTTTGCTTTTGTTGCCTTTGCTTGGTTTCACTGATCTTTTCTATTGTCTTCTTACTCCATTTCTACTCTGCTTTTGTTCTTCCCTTCCTTCTATAAATTTTGGGCTTTGCTTATTCTTTTTCTAGTTCCTTGAGTTGTAAATATAGGTTGTTTCTTCAAGTTTTTTCTTATTTCTTGAGGTAGCCATTTTATCACTATTAACTTCCCTCTTAGAACTGCTTTCACTACACTCTATAAGTTTTGGTATGTTGTATTTCCATTTTCATTCATCTCAAGGTATTTTTTCATAATTTGGGGTATTCATTTTGGGCTTCCCAGGTGGCGCTAGTGGCAAAGAACCTGCCTGCCAATGCAGGAGACACAAGAGACACGCATTCAATCCCTGGGCCAGGAAGATCCCCTGCAGGAGGAAACGGGAACCCACTCCAGTATTCTTGGAGAATCCCATGAACAGAGGAGCCTGGCAGGCTGCAGTCCATGGGGTCACAGAGAGCTGGACATGACTCAGGTGTCTTGGCATGTATCTATTTTTGGCTGTGCTGGGTCTTGGTGGCTGCATGAGCTTTTCTCTAGCTGTGGTGAGTGGGGGCTACTCTCTGGTTGCAGAGTGCCGGCTTCTCATTGCAGTGGCTTCTCCTGTTGCAGAGCATGGGCTCTAGGGCATGCAGGCTTCAGGAGTTGCTGCACATGAGCTCAGTAGTCGCAGCTCGCGGGCTCTAAAACACAGGCTCAGTAGTTATGACACACAGGCTTAGTTGCTCCACAGCATGTGGGATCTTCCTGGATCAGGGACTGAACTGTGTCTCCTGCATCAGAAGGCAGATTCTTTACCAAAGAGCCACCAAGGAAGCCCTCAATGTTTGGTTTTGTTTTCTTTTTATTTCTTCATTGACATCAGTCATTTTTATAGTAACATGTTGTTTAATCTCCATGTATCTGTGATTTTCCAGTTGTCTTCTTGTAATTGGTTTCTAGTTTCATAGTATTGTGGTCATAAAAGATACCTAATATGATTTCAATATTTTTAAATGTATTAAGACTTGTTTTGTAACCTAACATATGATTTATTCTGGAGTATGTTCCATGGGCACTTGAGAAGGAATGTGTATTCTATTGATTTTGGATAGACTGTTCTCTATAAATCTGTTGAGTCAATCTGGTCTAATTTAAGACCAGTGTTTACTTATTGATTATCTGTCTGGATGATCTGTCCATTGAGGTAAGCAGAGTAGTAAAGTCCCCTATTACTACTATATTGTTGTCTGGTTCTCCCTTTAGGTCTGTAATATTTGCTTTATATATTTAGGTGTTCCCATGTAGCCTGGAGAATTCCATGGACTGTACAGTCCATGGGGTCGCAAAGAGTTGGACACAACTGAGCAACTTTCACTTTCACTTTTTTCATGTTGGCTGCATAAGTATACAAATATTATATACTCTTGTTGGATTGATCCCTTAATCAGTACGCAATGCCCTTCTTTGTCTCTTATCACAGTTTTTGTTTTAAAGTCTCTTTTGTTGGATGTAAGTATTGCTACCACAGCTTTGTTCTGGCTTCTATATGCACTAAATATTTTTTTTTACATACCTCCACTTTCACTCTGTATGTGTCCTTATACCTGAAGTGAGACTCTTGTGGGCCTTGTGTTTTTAATCAACTTATTTAGTCCATGTCTTTTGATGGTAAACTTAGTCCATTTACATTTAAAGTGATTATTGATAGGTATGTTCTCAGTGCCATTTTGTTGTTTTCTGGTTGTTTCCTAGTTCTTCTGTTCCTTTCTTCTTCTCAGAAAAAAAAAAATCCTGGTGTTATTGTTCTGGCTTCTATATGCACTAAATATTTTTTTTTACATACCTCCACTTTCACTCTGTATGTGTCCTTATACCTGAAGTGAGACTCTTGTGGGCCTTGTGTTTTTAATCAACTTATTTAGTCCATGTCTTTTGATGGTAAACTTAGTCCATTTACATTTAAAGTGATTATTGATAGGTATGTTCTTAGTGCCATTTTGTTGTTTTCTGGTTGTTTCCTAGTTCTTCTGTTCCTTTCTTCTTCTCAGAAAAAAAAAATCCTGGTGTTAAAAACCCTTTTAAATGTCTATTTTTCCCTTTTTGTTTGGACTGGTAGACAGGTCAGGTTTTAACATAATTTAAGCTACTATGATTCTTCACTTAAAAATAGTCATATACCTCAATTTTACCAAAAAAAAAAAAAAAAAAGACAAACCCAGAGTGTTAAGTTGGACTCTGTTCATAACATTGTAACATAAAAAGGGTATGCTTTAAGATGCTAACACAGGGAGTATTGAGTTTAGTATAGATTTCACAATACTCTTCTAGGCAAAATTGAATTTTCTTGGCTTTGTGCAAAATGAATTGTTGTATATATTATCTACCCATTCCAAATAGCCCAAATATTACAGATTACCTTGCACACAACTGCAAACTGTTGGTTATTTCCTGCTCCAACCACAAGATATCCATCCTTGGTTTTAAAAGCCTAAAATAAATAAATACATACATAAGTATATAATTTTATACACTGAGAATACCACAAAAGTAGCTTTAATTACTCAAAATTTATATATAAACCTTGTTCTAAAGTAACATTAATTAAATCAGTATTAACTAATTAGTATATTTTTCTATTATATTTGTATAGCCGTTATTTGAGGTTCTCAAGGCAATTCCTGTCTCATCCATCAGTTGTTATAACATTGGAGAAGGAGGAAAAATGAGTAACTTAGAATAGTAAAGAAAGTACTGGAGGTTTATTATAATTCATAATATTAAGTTCTACATTCACTATAGTTTGGATTAATGTTGAATATTCCTAATATTGTGTTTTATTTTTCGTGTAGGGCAAAAAGAATGATATAGCACATTGTTTTCTACAAAGTCTAAGAAGAATAAATGGAGAAAAGGAAAGAAATGAGGGAAAGAAGGAGAAAAGAAAGGAGAGTGGGGTGGAAGAAAGATGAGTAATGGAGCTATCGTGTGTCTTCAAAAATCTCAGATACAAACTTTTGGGTAATTTTCACTTCCTAGTAAGTGAAAAATGACAAATCTAGATAGCTCACTGGACTCCATGTGGCTTTATGTACCTGAGAAAGACTTTTCCTTTTAAGAGACATGTTCATTTGGGAAGCCAGATAGATGTAAATAATTGATACTTCTCATAGTTCAAGCCCCTCTTAAGTACTTATCAGAACTCACTTCTATACACTGGATCAGTGATGATCAGGGGAACTAAATTTTACCCTCAGAAGGCCTTATTCCCATTTTCTCTGAGTAAATGGGTTTCTTTAGTTTCCTCTCTTTCTATGTAAAAATTGCTCTGCATCTTCACCTACTTTTTCTTCACTTATGCCCACCTCTGAGAAAGATAACGTCTGTCTTTCCTGTCAGGGCTTATTCCTATCAATAATCTCAGATATGCAGATGACACCACTCTTATGGCAGAAAATGAAGAGAAGCTGAAAAGCCTCTTGATGAAAGTGAAAGAGGAGAGTGAAAAAGTTGGCTTAAAGCTCAACATTCAGAAAACAAAGATCATGGCATCTGGTCCCATCACTTCATGGGAAATAGATGGGGAAACAGTGGAAACAGTGTCAGACTTTATTTTGGGGGGCTCCAAAATTACTGCAGATAATGACTGCAGCCATGAAATTAGAAGATGCTTACTCCTTGGAAGAAAAGTTATGACCAACCTAGATAGCATATTCAAAAGCAGAGGCATTACTTTGCCAACTAAAGTCCGTCTAGTCAAGGCT
>SJYC01046915.1:0-13459 GCA_006408675.1 Madoqua kirkii | reverse complement strand
CAAAATTACTGCAGATAATGACTGCAGCCATGAAATTAGAAGATGCTTACTCCTTGGAAGAAAAGTTATGACCAACCTAGATAGCATATTCAAAAGCAGAGGCATTACTTTGCCAACTAAAGTCCGTCTAGTCAAGGCTATGGTTTTCCAGTAGTCATGTATGGATGCTAGAGTTGGACTGTGAAGAAGGCTGAGCACTGAAGAATTGATGCTTTTGAACTGTGGTATTGGAGAAGACTCTTGAGAGTCCCTTGGACTGCAAGGAGATCCAACCAGTCCATTCTGAAGGAGATCAGCCCTGGGATTTCTTTGGAAAGAATGATGCTGAAGCTGAAACTCCAGTACTTTGGCCACCTCATGTGAAGAGTTGACTCATTGGAAAAGACTCTGATGCTGTGAGGGATTGAGGGCAGGAGAAGGGGATGACAGAGGATGAGATGGCTGGATGGCATCATGGACTCGATGAACGTGAATCTGAGTGAACTCTGAGAGATGGTAATGAACAGGGAGGCCTGGTGTGCTGTGATTCATGGGGTCACAAAGAGTAGGACACGACTGAGTGACTGAACTGAACTGAACTGAATGACCTTAGTGCTACCTGTACTCACTCACATCCTTCAGAACCCTGCTCAATCATCTTTTATGTCTTCATTTCCACTGGATCTTTTTCTTCTGCCTACATAGAAGCTCATGCTAATACTAAAAATATTAAAAACAAACAAAATTTGTACCAGTCCTGACATACCTCTCAAGCTTTCTTGAAATTGTTCCCTTCCTCCATCTCTAAATAATTCTTTTTCTTCTGCCTACATAGAAGCTCATGCTAATACTAAAAATATTAAAAACAAACAAAATTTGTACCAGTCCTGACATACCTCTCAAGCTTTCTTGAAATTGTTCCCTTCCTCCATCTCTAAATAATATAAAAATTCCACTTCTTCACCAACCATCACATTCCAATGCCCTTTGTCATCAGGATTCCTATCCTATCATTGAAACAATTCTTTCTTATACCACTGTATTAGTTGGTACCACCCCCTCCTTGAGGAAACTGTCTCATCTCTAGGCTCTGTCTGCATTTATCTCTAATCTCTCTGATGTTTTTCACATGCCCCCTTTACAGTATTACCTTTTAAAGCTCAACATTACTTAAACATCATCATTATTTAAGTATCTGAATTACTTGTTTCTTACAGTAGCCACTAGCCACATGTAAGTATTAAATTTAAATAAACTAAAATTGAATCAGCCAGTCACAAAAGAATACAAAGTGTGATTCCACTTATAGGAAATGACCAAAATCAGCAAATCCATGGAGACTAGAAAGATTAGTGGATGTCTGGGGCTGAAGAAGTTTGGTAAATGTGGAAAGTGACTACACAAGTAACAGTTTTCTTAGTGGGGCAGTGAAAATATTCTAAAATTGATTATGGTAAAGGCTGTATAACTCTATGAATGCACTAAAAACCACTGAATTGTACAGTTTCAGTGGGTGAATTTTAGTGTATGTATATTATATGTCAATAAAGCTATTTTTAAGAAAAATTAATAGTTCACTTCTACCAACATTCTAGCTACACATCAAGCATTCAATAGCCACATGTGGCTAGTGGCTACCATGGCAGACAGTCCAGATAGAGAACATTTCTATCATCACACAAAGTTCTGTCGCACAGTATAAGTAGATTAGAGTTGGTAGACCATATTTTTTTTTCTTTTATTCTTCCTACTACATGGCATCTGAAGAATATGAGGCAATTAATAAATGGTTATAAAATGTTAATAAATCACTCAGATGATTGCTTCCATATAATAGGGTTGTGGCTAAAAGGGATCTTGGAACACTATAATCGATTTTTTTTCTGTTTACATTTTTGCTAGATTTGTAAATCAATGCCACCAAGATATTACGTGGACTATTTTAAATGTTTATATTCCCTTATCCACCAGGCAAAGGCAAAATTAGTGCCATACCTAATGCATTAGCGTTTCTTATACTACAGAAAGGAAGTCTGCAAAAGAGCTATGAGTGGAGGACAAGGATTTTGAGCCAAGATGTCTCCACAAACCATTCATAATTATGAAGTTATACAGGTTGTTTGTTTGCTTGCTTTTTTATGAGGGAAAAGTGAGTTGGGAAGTAGATAAGTAATATGAAGTAACAACGTGTGTTAACAAGTACAATGGCAATTAAGGTTTCCAAAATTTTGGATCAGTGACATGTACAAGTTTACATATTATAGGAGAGGGTTCATTTTCTTTCAGTTAATAAAGAAATGGCTGTTTCTTCCTTAATTCTGAACCATAACATGAAATATATTTTTACCAATACATATATTTTGAATTTTAAGCAGTGATAACTAATTAATTATCACTGGAAAGTAAATACCAAGTAACAGCTCAGCTGTGCATGCGTGCTTACCTGCTAAGTCTCTTCAGTCGTGTCTAAATCTTTGCAACACCATGGACTGTAGCCTGCCAGGCTCCTCTTTCCATGGGAGACTCCAGACAAGAATACTGGAGTAGGCTGCCATGCCCTCCTCCAGGGGATCTTCCCAACCCACGGATCAAAGCCACGTCTCATGTCTCCCTCATTAGCAGGTGGGTTCTTTAGCACTAACACCACCTGGGAAGCCCTAGCAGTTCAGCCACTAGGATATAATTAGACTAAGACTCACCAAGTAGATTTATTAGGATGAAGATTTGGAAATGAGTACATCAAGGCTGTATATTGCCAACTTGCTTATTTAACTTCAAGCATCATGTGAAATCCCAGGCTGGGTGATTCACAAGCTGGAATCAAGACTGCCAGGAGAAACATCAACAACCTCAGATATGCAAATGATACCACTCTAAAAATGAAAAGAGAAGAGGAACAAAGAGCCTTTTGATGAGTATGAAAGAAGAGAGTAAAAAAAAAACTCAACATTCAAAATCCTAAGATCACGGCACCCAGTCCATCACTTCATGGCAAATAGATGGGGTAAAGTGGGAACAGTGAAAATTTTTATTTTCTTGGGCTCCAAAACCACTGCATATGGTAACTGCAGTCATGAAATTAAAAAAAAAATGCTTGTTCCTTGGAAGAAAAGTTATGACAAAAGTAGACAGCTTAATAAAAAGCAGAGACATTACTTTGCCAACAAAGGTCCATACAGTCAAAAGCATAGCTTTTGACTATATAGATGTGAGAGTTGGACCATAAAGAAGGCTGAGCACTGAATAACTGTTGCTTTCAAATTGTGGTGCTGGTGAAGACTCTTGAGAGTCCTTTGAAGAGCAAAGAGATCAAAACAGTCAGTCCTAAAGGAAACCAGTCCTGAATATTCATTGGAAGGACTGATGCTGAAGCTAAGGCTTCAACACTTTGGTCACCTAATGCAAAGAATTGACTCATTGGAAAAGATTGTGATGCTGGGAAGATTGAAGGTAGGAGAAGAAGAGAGCAACAGAGGAAGAGATGATTGGATGGCATAACCAACTCAATGGACGTGAGTTTGAGCAAACTCGGGGGGATAGTAAAGGACAGGGAAGCCTGGCATGATGCAGTCCATGGGGTTGCAAAGAAGTAGGACATGACTTAGTGATTGAACAACAACAGCAAGAAGATTATCAATTCTTTAAATAATTATTTGTCCCATGTTATTATTGTTACAGTATTTAATAAATATATTTTAAATAAGAACTTTCAGAGGAATATATCTTGACATAAAATGAATGTTTTCTGGAGAAGGAAATGGCAACCTACCCCAGTATCCTCCTCAAATTCAGTTGTTGAAATCCTAACTCCCCAATGTGATGGTATTAGTAATAAGAACACAGCCATTTCTGAAACAGGAAGTAGGCCCTCACAAGACATCTAATATGCAGCATCTTGATCTTGGATTTCCTAGCCTTGGAATTGTAATTTTAAAAAAATGCCTGCCGTTTCAGCCACCCTATCTGCAGTATTCTGTTATAGTATCCCAAATGGACTTAGAAATTGGTACTGAGAAGTGGGATACTGCTGTAACAAATACCTAAAAATGGTGACGATGAGAAGAAGTTATGAATAGGGCATATGAGAGGTGTCAGAGGATAAGAAATCCTGATTAAGTCAAAGACTGGCCATAATGTGGTGAGCAGTTGAATGCAAGGTGGAAGACAGGAGACTATGGATAGTCAAAATATAAAATGCTTCAGTCAGTGATTACTGGAGCAAAGAAGTTTCAGTGTGAGGTTAGAGTCACAGTGTGAGGTGCATAGAATAACTTCTGATAAAAGGTAAGGACTCAATAAATATCATTATTATTAAATAGCTACTAATAATGCTGGTTGGCACATAAAAAGAACCCCCTGTACATTTGAAGCCTTTGGATCTTGATTTCTGGACTCTTATCTACTTTGCAAACTCTCTCTTCATCTCCTTGGTTGCCTCACTCTCTATACCAGGCAAGATAAATGACCACATACTATGTACACACACCTCCAGCAGATTTTCCATCACAGGGTGAACTAAATAAGAGCAGCAGAGTGTGCTGCAAACATTCATGGCTGGGATGTTTCTCTTGTAAAGAATTGAAGCCTCAAACTACCGTATTGATGTGTCAGTATTTTCTCCTATCTAAAAAAGGTACGTACAGTTAGTGGTGTGTCTACTTCAAAAACAAGAACACAAACTTCAAACCCTCCTGGAGCTACTTAAGTTTTCACAAGATTTTCTTCCCGAAAAGGTAACCATTGCAAAATGACCTCATCATCCACTGGAAAAAGACATTCCATGGAGTTGAACTCATTGCCATGAGAATGTTTTCTGGAATGTCAAGCAGTTACTGACTTTGGGTCTGTGCTAGTACACTGTGACAAATATAGATCACTATTTCCTACCACTAATAGTTCAGCTCACCTTATGGCACTGGAGCTGGCTGAACCAGATGCAAGAGGCCTCAAATACTTAGAGCTCAAGAACAAGGTCCTATGGGATGCAACTCTGAAGCCCCTAATTTCACCTATTTGTCTACACATTTTTTCCATGGGGAATAAGCCATTTTGAACACACTCATTTGTATGCTGTCTTGAACTCTAGAACCACTTTGAAAACAATACTACATACTGATTTCCTGCAACCCCATATCCAGGTCAGAATTTTCCAATTCCATAGAAAATCTGAATGTTCCTTGAGGTCCTTCAAATCAATTAAATCCTATTTTAAATAAAATAAATTTAGGATTTTCAATCACTCAGTTTCTGATACTAGATATGAAGTCGGGGGCAAGAAAGGAAATGGAAACTGTCATGTTTTTTATCTTCACAAATTATCAGCAGATATTATTTTTCTTAGAAGTCCTTTATAAGGAAAGCTTGCTGTTCTTCAAGAAGGCAGCCATCATGTATCCTGGACATAATGTACAATGGCACGTGGTGTTATTTTTCCTGGAAGCTATGCATGAGAAACTGATGATTCTGAATTGCCTGTGTTATAAAGAATCTCAAGCTAGATTGTTTGGATTAAGCTGCCAAAAGCACCTCCTATTTAATGGAAAGTGGCAAAAAATTCTGGATAAGAATCCGTACTGATTTTTCAAGAACACTTCAAGGTAAAACATCCCTTGACTATGTTGAGCCTTTTTCAAATATTCTTTGTTTTACCCCAAACATGTTACAACAAATAAAGTTTTGTACTAGTTATATACCACCCATGAAAATATCATGAGCCTACACTTATCTAAGACACGTTAAAAGTCTTATCGTAGACACTTATCATAGGTTAGAACTTTATTCAGGCTGTCATTATGACATTTCACCTTCAAGCAAAAAAATAAACTAGAGCAGAATATTAACTAAACCTCAATAAGAATATTATTGTAAAGTAGCTAACAGAGTAGATTATCAATAAAATTTTCCAAACATACTTTAAGTCCATCGTATCTCAAGATTTATCAATGATAAAACAGGGCACACAGAGGTTAGCCTTACTGGAAAGACCGATATTAGACCTGTCCACTATACCTGAAGAGACACTACTAGTTAACAGTGGAATTTCAGTCTAGAATATAGAAAGTTTGGATAAGCATGGCTGAGGGAAACATTAAGCCAGATGAAGTATGAAGTAGGAAATGGAGTAAGAAATTTGGACAAATTCTTGAAACAGAGGATGAGATGGACGGATGGCATCACAACTCGATGGACATGAGTTTGAGGAAGCTCCAAGAGTGATGATGGACAGGGAAGCTGGTGTGCTCTAGTCCGTGGGGTTGCAAAGAGTCAGACACTACTAGCAACTGAACTGAACTAAATTCTTCAAAGTCCTTCAGTAGGTAGTCAGTTCCTGAGGTTTATAGGCAGAGGCATTTATGGGAATGAGGCTCAGAGACTTGCCTCCAAATTCCTACATGACAAGTTGTGAAAGCAAGTCACAGGGTAGAGGGATAGCACCCTGGTAGTTAACTAGATAAAGTCCTCAGAGAATATAGGCAAAAGCAGAAGCCCAAGCCTTTGAACAAAGACACATGAAGCAAAGACAGTGATCTCTAAGTGAGCACAGGAGTCTGGCTGGCAGATAAGAACTTAGAACCTGCTGCAGTTACCCCATGCACCAAGGACAACATCTGGCATAACAAGAGATAAACACATTTTGTCAAATCAAGGCTGATGCACTGATTGTCATAATGAGTGATGTAAGAAATACTGTATAATATCGCTTATATGTGGACTCTAAAAAGAAATGATACAAATGAACGTACTAACAAAACAGAAACAGACTCAAGGACTTAGAACAAATATGTTACTGGAAGAGAGGAGTTAGGGGGAGCAGATAGTTAAGAGAGTTTGTGATTGACATGTACCCAGTGCAATATTTAAAATGGATAACCAGCAAAGACCTACTGTATTCCACAGGGAACTCGGCTTAGTGTTATGTAAGAACTTAAATGGGAAAAGAATTTGAAAAAGAATAGATACATGTATATGTATAATTGAATCACTTTACTGCCCACCTGAAACTATAACAACATTGTTTATCAACTATACCCTGATAAAAAACAAAGTTTCTAAAAAAGGCTGATGTATTCTGTTGGATCAGAGCAAAGTAAGCAATTCAATAAATACTAGAAGCTATACAGAAGGCTTGCTGGCAAAACTGGGAAGCATGAGGTAGGAAAGATGAGAAAGTGTCAGTGACCCAAAGATGAGAACTCTTTTTCACTATATTGATTCTTCTGATCATGAACACGGTATATTTCTCCATCTATTAGTGTCCTCTTTGATTTCTTTCACCAGTGTTTTATAGTTTTCTATATATAGGTCTTTTGTTTCTTTAGGTAGATATATTCCTAAGTATTTTATTCTTTTTGTTGCAATGGTGAATGGAATTATTGCCTTAATTTCTCTTTGTGTTTCCTCATTGTTAGTATATAGGAATGCAAGGGATTTCTGTGTGTTGATTTCTGTGTGTTGATATCCTGCAACTTTACTATACTCATTAATTAGCTCTAGTAATTTTCTGGTGGAGTCTTTAGGGTTTTCTATGTATAGAATCATGTCATCTGCAAACAGTGAAAGTTTTCTACCCAAAGTAATCTATAGATTCAATGCAATCCCTATCAAGCTACCAAAGGTATTTTCCACAGAACTAGAAGAAATAATTTCACAATTTGTATGGAAATAACAAAAAAAAAAAAAAAACCTCAAGTAGCCAAAGCAATCTTGACAAAGAATGGAACTGGAAGAATCAACCTGCCTGACTTCATGCTCTACTACAAAGCCACAGTCATCAAGACAGTGTGGCACTGGCACAAAGAAAGAAATATAGATCAATGGAGCAAGATAGAAAGCCCAGAGATAAATCCACGCACCTATGAACACCTTATCTTTGACAAAGGAGTTAAGAATATACAATGGAGAAAAGATAATCTTTTTAACAAGTGGTGCCGGGAAAACTGGCCAACGACTTGTAAAAAAAAATGAAACTAGAAGACCTTCTAACACCATATACAAAAGTAAACTCAAAATGGATTAAAGATCTAAACATAAAGCCAGAAGCTATAAAACTCCTAGAGGAGAACATAGGCAAAACACTCTCTGACATAAACCACAGCAGGATCCTCTATGACCCACCCCCCAGAATATTAGAAATAAAAGCAAAAATAAACAAATGGGATCTAATTAAACTTAAAAGCTTTTGCACAACAAAGGAAACTATAAGCAAAGTGAAAAAACAGCCTTCAGAATGGGAGAAATCAATAGCAAATGAAGCAACTGACAAACAGCTAATCTCAAAAATATATAAGCAACTTCTACAGCTCAATTCCAGAAAAATAAATGACCCAATCAAAAAATGGGCCAAAGAATTAAACAGACATTTCTTCAAAGAAGACATACAGATGGCTAACAAACACATGAAAAGATGCTCAACATCACTATCAGAGAAATGCAAATCAAAACCACAATGAGGAACCATTTCATGGCAGTCAGAATGGCTGCTATCCACGAGTCTACAAGCAATAATTGCTGATGAGGGTGTGGAGAAAAGGGAACCCTCTTATACTGTTGCTGGGAATACAAACTAGTACAGCCACTATGGAGAATAGTGCAGAGATTCCTTAAAAAACTGGAAATAGAACTGCCATATGGCCCAGCAATCCCACTGCTGGGCATATACACCGAGGAAACCAGAATTGAAAGAGGCACATGTACCCCAGTGTTCACTGCAGCACTGTTTATAATAGCCAGGACATGGAAGCAACCTAGATATCCATCAGCAGATGTATGGATAAGAAAACTGTGGTACATATACACAATGGAGTATTACTCATCCATTAAAAAGAATACATTTGAATCAGTTCTAATGAGGAGGATGAAACTGAAACCTATTATACAGAGTGAAGTAAGCCAGAAAGAAAGACACCAATACAGTATACTAACGCATATATATGGAATTTAGAAAGACGGTGATGATAACCCTGTATGCGATACAGCAAAAGAGACATATATATAGAACAGTCTTTTGGACTCTGTGGGAGAGGGCGAGGGTGGGATGATTTGGGAGAATGGCATTGAAACATGTATATTATCATATGTGAAACAGATCGCCAGTCCAGGTTCAATGCATGATACAGGGTTTTCAGGGCTGGTGCACTGGGATGACCCAGAGGGATGGGGAGGGAGGTGGGAGGGAGGTTCAGGATGGGAAACACATGTACACCCGTGGTGGATTCATGTCAATGCATGACAAAACCAATACAATATCATAAAGTAATTAGCCTCCAAAAAATAAACAAATAAAGTGGGGGAAAAAAAAGATGAGGACTCACTGAGAATGGCAAACATACTAAGAATTAATCCTCAAAACAAACTTACTTCTTCACAGATTACTGCCTAAATTTATGGGTGAAGATAAGTTTAAGGAGAGATGGAGAATATAATTCCAATAAGAATTCCATATACATCCTGTAGTTGGAACAATGAAAGGTTTAGTCCTACTAATTAATTACTTACTCATTTTAATGTGGTCAAAATGTAGCCCATTCACAAGACAGTCCTTTCACTGTCAGGTCCATTTATTTGTCTGAAAGATGTCTTCCTTTATCTCCTTAATGCTCAAAGCCAAGGATTTCTTAACCCACTGTGGTATTTGGAGGCAAGGAAGTTGTTGTCCTGTAGGATGATGCAGAGAAATCTCCCAGCATCTCTCCACAGGGCAGTACCATTCAGGATTCACTCACACTTCTACTTTCTCCAACCATCAAGTTATCATCATCACCCTAATCTGGTACCTATGGCAGATGTTGCTATTTAACTCTGGCACTCAGGTCTGGAGACACTGTCTGCATGTGGATATAAGAAACAGGGGAAATGAGCCTTAGCCTTTGTTAGCAGAGAGAGTCATGCTGAATTGCAAGAGAATTGAAGTATCAATACTTCAGCTATTTCCATTGCATGACATACTCAGAAGACAAAAAAAATATGCACTCTGAATATGATTCTGCACATTCTTGTTTCAATCACTGGTGACTGAAAAGAGCTGGATTCACTAACATGGGCACATACACCACAACTGAGATCGTGGGAGCATTATGCAAGGCTCTTTTGTTTCAAAATTTAAGCCAATGAGGACGATTACCAAAGTAATCTAACACAAGAGTCATTAGGAGCATTCTTCCAAAACAATCTGAAAAAAATCTCAGTAGCCCTTCCAGGATGTCAACAGGTGAAGAAAGCAATAATTCTTTTCTCAACTCCATAACTACTTAAGAAAAGATATTTCGATGACCTCTGCCAACAGGTCATATTAGCTAAAAGGTCAAGGGTAAAAGGAGATTCTATTTTATTTTAGAGTTTATTTCTCTGTTTGAATAATTAATTTATTTCAGTTCCTCTGGGATTCATGCTCTGCAAATAAAGGTGGGAGCTAGTTAAGAATTTTTAGGCATAATTGAATATGCTGGAAATAATTTATTACTGCCTATGTTCTCAAACACTAAAATTCTTCAGATCAGTGACATTAAATACGTTTAATTTCCACTCCACCCCAAACCCTCCTGAAAAAGAGGCACTGTACATGGTGTGACTGATCATTCCTCATCCCTAGTTGACTAGAATTATGCAGATATCACTCACAAGCCAGCCAATAGATTCATCAAGCAAGAATCAATTATATCAGCTTAAAAATTCAAAAGCCATGAGGAAGTCAGCTGGAATAACCATATTAGGCTTAAGTTAAGAAAGCCTCAGAAAGACTAAAACTTAGACAAAAGTTTTGTTTTGTCATTCATTACTTTGCCAACAAAGGTCTGTCTAGTCAAAGCTATGGTTTTTCCAGTAGTCATGTATGGATGTGAGAGTTGGACTATAAAGAAGGCTAAGCGCTGAAGAATTGATGCTTTTGAACTGTGGTGTTGGAGAAGACTCTTGAGAGTCCCTTGGACTACAAGGAGATCCAACCAGTCCATCCTAAAGAAAATCAGTCCTAAATATTCACTGGAAGGACTGGTGCTGAAGCTGAAACTCCAATACTTTGGCCATCCGACGTGAAGAACTGACTCACTGGAAAAGACCCTGATGCTGAAAAAGACTGAAGACAGGAGGAGAAGGGGACAACAGAGGATGAGACAGTTGGATGACATCACTGTCTCGATGGACATGAGTTTGAGTAAACTCCAGGAGTTGGTGATGGACAGGGAAGCCTGGCGTGTTGCTGTCCATGGGGTTACAAAGAGTCAGACCTAACTGAGCGATTGAATTTATACAAAAAAAAACAGATAGGGACCAAGCAACTGCCATGTGCTTGATAGCATCTTGATTCTCATGAAATGAGACTACACTTGTGTTTCTGCAAAATTTACGTAGCTTAAAACAGCATCCCCTTATCCACCCCCATCCTTTTTTTTTTCCTGTTTTTCCTTTATTTTTAATTGAAGGATAATTGTTTTACAATATTGTGTTGATTTCTTTGGGAGGAATGATGCTAAAGTTGAAACTCCAGTACTTTGGCCACCTCATGAGAAGAGTTGACTCATTGGAAAAGACTCTGATGCTGGGAGGGATTGGGGGCAGGAGGAGAAGGGGACGACAGAGGATGAGATGGCTGGAGGGCATCACTGACTCGATGGACGTGAGTTTGAGTGAACTCCGGGAGTTGGTGATGGACAGGGAGGCCTGGCGTGCTGCGATTCATGGGGTCGCAAAGAGTTGGACACGACTGAGCGACTGAACTGAACTGAACTAACTGATTGTGTTGAGTGCTGCCATACATCAACATGAGTCAGCCATGGGTATGCATATGTGCCCACCCTCTTGAATGTCCCACCCCTCTAGGCTGTGACAGAGCCCTGGTCTGAGCTCCCTGAGTCACACAGCAAACCCCCACTGGCTATCAGTTTTCTGTATGAAAGCATATACTTCCATGCTACTTTCTCCACTCGCCCACCCTCTCCTTCACCCCACCCCCACGTCCAAAGGTCTGTTCTCTGTGTCCGCATCTCCATTTCTTCCCTGCAAATAGGTTCTTCAGTATCATATTTTTAGATTTCATATATATATATTTATATACATTAATAAATAATATTTGTTTTTCTCTTTATGACTCACTTCAATCTGTATACTAGGCTCTAGGGACATCCACATCATTAGAACTGATTCAAATGCATTCCTTTTTGTGGCTAAGTGATATTCCTTTTATACATGTACCACAGCTTCTTTATCCATTATCTCTCCATGGATATCCAGGTTGCTTTCATGTCCTAGCTATTTTAAATAGTGCTGCAATGAACAATGGAGTACATGTGTGTTTTTCAATTACAGTTCTCTCAGGTTATATGCCCAATAGTGGAACTGTTTGGTCATATATAAGACCAGACACTAAATGAAACTCTTAGAGGAAAACATAGGCAGAACACTTTGTAACATAAATCACAGCAAGATCCTTTATGACCCATCTCCTAAATTATTGGAAATAAAAACATAAATAAATAAGTGGAAGCTAATTAAACTTAAAAGCTTTTGCATAGCCAAGGAAACTATAAGCAAGGTGAAAAAAATAACCCTCAAAATGGGAGAAGATAATAGCAAATGAAACAACTGACAAAAGATTAATTTCCAAAATATAAAAACAGCTCATACAACTCAATACCAGAAAAACAAACAACGCAATCAATAAATGGTCAGAAAACCTAAACAGGCATTTTTCCAAAAAAGACATACAGGTAGCTAATAAACACATGAAAAGATGTTCAACATCGCTCATTATTAGAGAAACGCAAATCAAAACTACAATGAGATATATCCCCTCATACCAGTTAGAATAACCATCATCAAAACACCATCCCTGTTTATCAGTTAGTTTGACTGCATTTCTGCTCTACAGAACCAAAAAGATTTAATCCTAGATCTCTTAAACTGTGGTATATGATGCAAGTTCAGGGTCAATATATGACTAGAGTTTTCTTGCATACTGGAGTTTGAGGAAAGCAATGAGCAAAAGGCCCAGTCAAGGGATTTCCCTGGAGGTCCAGTGGTTGGGAGTTCACCTTCCAATGCAGGGGGTTCGGGTTCAATCCCTGGTCAGGGACCTAAGACTCCACATGCCCTGAGGCCACAAAACCAAAACATAAAACAGAAGCAATATTGTAACAAATTCAATAAAGATTTAAAAAGAAGAAGAAGAAGGCTGGGTCTATATCTTATAGACTTATGATCTATTTGCTTTGCACAGGGCCTGACATATTAGGAGGACCTTAGGAGTCGGACATGACTGAGCGACTAAACTGAACTGATACTTATTTGAAAAAACTTTTTTCTTGAAACTGAAATTTTAAGCCAGCATTTCCCAAATTAGTTTCACAAAGCCCTATTCCATAGTATGTTAATAACAATCTTCCGTCTCTTTTTCTCTCTCTACACCACACATACAAAACTTCTCTTCACTCAAATAAGTTTGGGAAATACAAGTTCAACAGCTTTTTTGTCCTCCTTTTCAAAATCC
>SJYC01046913.1:0-17064 GCA_006408675.1 Madoqua kirkii | reverse complement strand
GTTTAAAAAAGTTCTCAGAAGACTAGGACATATTTTTGGGATATTTATCCCTGAGTTACATTTTTATGACCAAGTTACAATATTCTGAATAAAAGATATTTGTATGAATTAACTCAGAATTGACATACCCTAATCAGATTAGTGCTCCAGTGAACCTAAATAAACCACTTTACTTTACCAACGTCATCACAATTAAAATTTGCTAGGAGAGCATAACAGTATTTCATAAATTTATAAAAGATAGTTTCTGATTGTTAAAATGCTAATTTTATAAAATATTTCCTAGAACCAGACACATCAGTATTATAAGAGGAGAAGTTAAAGTGCTTGTAATACTTTAAACATTATGTATCCAAATCCTAATTTTAAAGCAGGAAACATTATCTTAATGGCAATGAAAAAGGAAAAGACATTATCTTCTTTATAGAAATGGAGAAACTGAGGTCCAAATTCATATAACACATCTCCTATCACCCTTATATCATTTTAAAACCAGTGTAAGACATTGAAAGTGCTGTGTGTACCTAAGGATGTGGTCACTGCATCTTCACAGTTGGGACTCGCCATTCCCTTGTCTAAACAGCCCAGGAGGAGACCCTTCTATTTCAGCTCTTCTATTGCTGGGGACGGGGAGTGAGGGGTGTTGATCTCCTGGGGAGAGCTCTAATCTCTTTGACTTCCTACACAGATTATAGGAAGGGGATGAGGTTTAGTTCGGGGTTTTAGGAGATAAAGAGGCTTAGAAATTAAACTACATAGCCCAGGTCAGCACATCAGCGAGCTTTGCTGTGGCGTTTTAGACTCAAGCCCAGTCAATCTATAAAGATACCAGAATTAGGAATAGGTTCTACTTAGTCCCCACACTGCTCAGGAACATTCATCTGTCAGTAGGACAGACCTGGCAGAGCATGGGATAAGCTGAAGAGTCTCTGTGCAGAGAGTATTTTTCTCCCCAAGAAGCTATATTATCAAGACACCAGCACATTAGAATCTCCTTTACATGCAAAGATAGAGCTGCAAATGCAACTAGAGATCTCTCCCAAAGGAATGTCTTCTTCAGACCAAGGAGGACAAACAACAACAAATGCCACTACCTAGGTATCCACTCCTGTACAAGGTGCCAGGAGCCTTGCCTGGCTCCTTAAGAGTCAGACCAACGTGACTTTCCCTCTTTTACTTAGAATCACAGAATAATAGCTCTGTAAGTAACTTCATTGACTCTAATTCTTCATTTCTTGGATGAGAAAACTCAATTCTGGTGAAGTTCAGCAACTTGACCAAGGTCATTGAGTCAAAGGTAGAGCTTCCTGTGACTCAGGCAGGGACTCACCCACTGCACAGAGCAGTGATCTTTGTCAGTCTCAGCTCCGAAGGGACCTGGACTCATGCACTTGGCATTGTACATGAATGAAGCCAGTGCAGCTCCTCTCCGGGTCCTTGTCTTATCTCCTTTTCAAGTGTTGCTAAAACACGAAAAAGACAACTCACAAAAGAGAAATAAGTAGCCAAGACCAGTATGCATGATTCCTATCTAGATTGATCACCCTTCATCAGTCAGAAAGCTAGTCAAAAATAATCTCCAAGAGCAGATGCTGTTTCCAAAATTAATCTTTAAATAGATTAAAAGGGCATGTCACACTGCAAACTCAACAGTTTGCGATACAGACAAAGAAAACATGAAAACATGCTTCACGTCAAACTGCGTCAAAAGAATTCCATTCCCCTAGGAAGAAACTGAGTAGAAATAACTTATGAATCATCTAAGCACATCAAAACCAGAGGCGAGAGCAAGACTCAAATAGAGATTAAACATTTTAGCCACTTTGAGCTCTGTTCAGGACATAATGATCTGTTTGGTTTGTTAACACATTGATCCTGAATTTTAGAATGGCTCCTCCATTTTTATGACTATAACTTTTCCCTTTTTGCCCAACATACTAACATTTTGAAATATAATTAATGTTCCTTCTTTGCAAATGTTGTTACTCTGTCCCTTTAGGTTTGCAGTACCTCTGGCAAAAGTCAATGTTCTTGAAAGTGTTATCAGTTTTTAATACAATGAGATAGATAAATTGTACCATAATCATATACATGGTGGATAAAACACTATTCAATTTCATTCAGTATGACAAGTACTGTCTTATTCATTAGTGAATGAGACTTGTGTGGGACTCTATTTATTCACAGAAGGATTTTTATGTTATTTGGCTTATTTACTTCCTTGTTTTGATGTCAGGTCAGCAGCAAATACACTTGTATTTTTGTATAAAACCTAATAAAGTATGGAAAATAACAGCAAAAAGACAACTGTTATGTTTAACATATAGTTTATAGTCATCTACTTCCCAAAGGAAAAAAAAAGGGAAAGTGGAAAATACATGTAAGAATGAACATAGGATAAGAAGAAATAGGTTACAGTTTAAAATGTAAAAAGCAAACAGATATAGGGACCAGATAATATCTCTATACATACAGTCATACTTCTAATGTCTAGAAATTGAAGTGAAATGCAAAGTGAATTTTCCAGTGAAAAGTCTCAGTGTTCCCACCTAAATCCATGGAAGGCTTCACTAAAACCACATATAAATCGGCAAGTTGGCAGTATTCAGTCTGGAGAGGATGAAGCTTAGGCTGTTTGGAGACTGAACTCCCTCTCACCCTAAGGAGGGTGGATCCCACCCAATCAGGATGAAGCAATAAAAGAAAACTTTTTAAAAGCTTAGACAACAGAGACATACCAGGGGGAAAACGGGGGGTAAGGGATAAATTGGGAGATTAAGATTGACATATACACACTTCTATATATAAAATGGATAACTAATAAGAACCTAGTGTACAGCAGAGGGAACTCCACTCAATATTCTTTAATGACCTATATGGGAACAGAATTTTAAAAACAGCAGATATATGTATATGTATAATTGACTCACTTTCCTGTACAGCAGAAACTAACACAACACTATAAATCAACTATTTCAATAAAAATTAATAAGCAAAAAAAACCCCAAAAGCTTAGAAGACGGAGAAAAATAGACATCTTACATCCAGAACCATTTAAAGTAGCTCTTCATGAAATGTGTATATGGATTCCCAATGCAATGAATTTATGCCAAATATAGAAAAGCTAGATACATTTGCAAAAGAGGATTTTTAGGAGAAAACAGAAAGAAAGTAGATGTTAATATCTAGAAAACAAAGAAAAATTTCAGTGTCTTTGTATTAGTATAGTCTCACTGGCCTTTATTTTCCTACCTTATCATCAGTTTTACTCCAGGGAAGTTTATAAAAAGAAAAAAGTCAGAAAGAGAAAAACAAATATATGTTAATTGTATATGTGGAATCTAAAAAAATGGTACAGATGGACCTATTTTCAGGGCAGGAACAGAGATGCAGAACAAAGAGAACAGATGTGTAGACATAGGTGGAGGGAGAGGGGAGTGGGATGAATTGGGAGACTGGGATTGACATATATACACCGCGATCTGTAAAATAGTGGAAACCTGCTGAAGATCACAGGGAGATCAGCTCAGTGCTCTGTGATGACCTAGATGGGTGAGATGGGAGGAGGAGTCTCAGAGGGAGGGGTTATATGTATACACACAGCTAATTCACTTCACTGTACTGCAGAGACTAACGCAACACGGTAAAGCAATTATATTCCAATAAAGAAAAAAAAGAAGAAAGAAAATTCTGCTTCTCATAACAAAAGTTGCTGGTCTTAATTGAAGCAGTTGGTTTCTAGGCCATAGTGAGTCAGAAAGCACAATAAGAGCTAGCTACTTGATTTACTAGGTCAGTCCTGAACTGAGCTCTCTATTCACTTATCTTAAAAACAAAAAACAGATTATACCAAATCATCTCTAATGGCTCAACCAGCTCAAAAGAAAGACTGAGGCAGAATCACAGAAGACTTCATAGCACACGCTCTAGACCCAGCCTTCCTAACCATGAGACCCTGGGTAAGACATTAACTCCCACATGCTTCAGTTTCTTTATTTGAAGGAAAAAAAATGATGGGATAATAATATTTATTTCATACCATGAGTATAAGGAACAAAGAGGATAATCCACATGAAACATTTAAAATAGTACCCAGCACATAGTAAATGCTCAATTAATATTAGCTATTATTATGAGTGCTTACTAAATGTATTTTTATGAAGCAATTTGGAATATTTGATTAAAATAAAAAAGCTGTTGCAACAAAAAATGTTAAAGGGAGTAACCTGGAATATTTCTGAAAAAGCAGCAGAAAGAACAGGTTCATGGTTAAGGAGCAAGGCACCCTCACTAAATTAGAGTACTCTAACAGTTGGGGTAGGCTTGTCCCTAGGGATACTACTCTATCCAAATACTATATATTCACCAAGTTGCTTTCTGGTCTTGATTTATAGCTCTTGTTATTTCTTGTCTTAATAAACTTCCCTTCTAGGAAGAAGGATTTGCTATTTTAGGATATTAAACTAGTTTCTAGCTAAAATCAGAGTTGAGTCACCGTCAGTCCACTTTCCCAAGGGCTTAATCACTCCTTAGATTAACTGAATGGCCAACTCCCAGACTGCAAGATTGGGAGAACAAACCCCAGAGAATAAAGAATCCTTAACCTACCTTTCCAGAACTCTCACAGGTTTAACTGATCATTCATTCTTTGCTCGGGCCCTAACCGTGTCCTGCTTAAGTTAACAGCTTCTCACATTCCGTTACACTTCCATGTTTCCTTGTCTGGTCCTCACTGCCCACCACTTCCATTTTCCAGAGTTGTAGAGCTCCCAGAAGGGAGAGTCCTCATCTAGATCATCTCATGGTCTATCCCTCTTGCTACATAGTGCGTAGCAGACTCTAAAAATGTTGAAGCAGACTGAGCAAGATACTGTTGTATCCTATACTGATATACAATGATTTCTTAGATTTAGAGCAATAGAAGTCCAAGTAGATTTTTTGACCAGCTGGTAATGAAGAAACAAACAAACAAAAAAATCTCCTTTTTATGACCAGTCATTGTAATTTTATAAAATCTTTCTAAGGATACTGGTTAGTCCAGAAGGGAAAAAAATCAGCCATTTATCTTCCCTTAATCTCAGAATTTGAGAAAAATAATTCAAGATTGCCAAGAGCAAATCATGGTTAAAGATTAACATTAAGATGAAGGATGTAGAACAATAATAGTTTAGTAACTTCAAATGGATGAATTAGGCTGTTGTTTTCTCTCTCTTTTTTTTTTTTTTTTTTTTTTTGCCATGCCACACAGCTTGTGGGATCTAGCTCCCCAATGAGGGATCGAACCCAGGCCCTGGAGGTTTAAAGTGCCAAATCCTAACTACTGTTGTGTATGTGTGTCAGTAACTCAGTTGTGTCTGATCTTTGCGATCCCATGGATTCTAGCCTGCCAGACTCCTCTGTCCACGGAATTCTCCAGGCAAAAATACTGGAGTGGGTTGCTATTCCCTTCTCCTGGGGACCTTCCTGACCCAGGTCTCCTTCACTGCAGGCGAATTCTTTACCTGAGTCACGAGGACTGCCAGGGAATTCCCTAGGCTGCTGTTCTGATGCATATCTGAATTGGAGAGTTCCATTTGGCTCTGTTCAAACCCATCCAACTACCTCTTCACCCTACCACTGCCCTGGGGTACAGGTTCATACCTTTCATCTCTGGGGATTGGGTTGATATGGGGTATGAGAGCAAAGGACACTGAAAAGTGAGTTGCCACTTAGGCAAGTAGAGTAAGAAGTAAACAAAATATGGAGGCACAGAAATGTATCATATGGGGACTTCCCTGGTGGTCCATTGATTAAGACTCTGAACTTCCAATACAAGGAGCATGGATTCCATTTTTTTTTTTTTTTTTTGCCATGCCACACAGCTTGTGGGATCTAGCTCCCCAATGAGGGATCGAACCCAGGCCCTGGAGGTTTAAAGTGCCAAATCCTAACTACTGTTGTGTATGTGTGTCAGTAACTCAGTTGTGTCTGATCTTTGCGATCCCATGGATTCTAGCCTGCCAGACTCCTCTGTCCACGGAATTCTCCAGGCAAAAATACTGGAGTGGGTTGCTATTCCCTTCTCCTGGGGACCTTCCTGACCCAGGTCTCCTTCACTGCAGGCGAATTCTTTACCTGAGTCACGAGGACTGCCAGGGAATTCCCTAGGCTGCTGTTCTGATGCATATCTGAATTGGAGAGTTCCATTTGGCTCTGTTCAAACCCATCCAACTACCTCTTCACCCTACCACTGCCCTGGGGTACAGGTTCATACCTTTCATCTCTGGGGATTGGGTTGATATGGGGTATGAGAGCAAAGGACACTGAAAAGTGAGTTGCCACTTAGGCAAGTAGAGTAAGAAGTAAACAAAATATGGAGGCACAGAAATGTATCATATGGGGACTTCCCTGGTGGTCCATTGATTAAGACTCTGAACTTCCAATACAAGGAGCATGGATTCCATCACTGGTCAGAGAACTACAATCCCTCATGACATGTAGTGTGGCCAAAAATCTATTTAAAAAAAACAACAAGAAGAAATGCATCACGTGATACCAGCAGAAAGTCAGCATGCTGGCAGGAAATTAAGTCCTCACCAAATGCCAACTAAAAGAGCAATTCATGCAAAGTCCTTGTCACAGCCAACACATTAATAAATTCTGTTCAGATACTCAAATTGGCTCCCAACAGATTTCCATGAGAATAGGTGCTGGACAGCCTCTAGATATAAACTCTGCTCCTGTTTTTGACTCCTCATTTAGAGCTCTATCTCCTCATTCCACCCTTCTCCATTTCTCCCACCAGCTCAGGGAATCTTATCTACTCTTAGTGATGAGAAATCTTGTTCTAGCTTCCATTGTTCTTTCTTGTAGCAACAGTACCTCAATTTTTTCAGGGGAAACAATCTTTTCCCAGTGTCAATTCATACACTTGGGTAAAACTGATTCTATTTCTTGAGAATGAAACAAGATCATGAATTAAAATAAGTTCATCTTCCTACACAAACTCTTTTCAAAAAAAAATAGAGGAAGAGGGCTATTTCCCAACTAATTTTATGAGGTCAACTTTACCCTGATACCAAAACCAGATAAGATATTACGTGAAATATGTAAACAACCAATATCACTAAAGAACATGGACATCAAAACTAATCACACACATTAAGTTCAGAAACTTATAAAACATATCCAATATATCATGACCTTATAGTATTTATGCCAGGAATGAAAGTGAAGTTCACTAATGTAATACACTGATGCGCAAAAAATCATTTATGAAAATTCAACACCAAACCATGATTTTTGAAAAAATTCTCAGGAATAGAAGGGGACTTCCTCAATCTGATAGATGAAATCTATGAAAAACTTACAGCTAACACCATACTTTATGATGAGACATTAAACTGTTTTTCTCAGTCATCAGGAAAATGCTGGGATACCTTCTCTTTCTATTCAGCATTGTCCTAGAGGACCTTGTCAGCACAGCAAGTCAAGAAAAAGAAACTAATCACATACAGACTGAAATGTAGAAAGTAAAATAAGTTAACGTGCTTACTTATGTTTGGAAATGGACGTGTGATGCACACCAGGTCAATAAGTTCCAACTAATTTTGCATGTACCTCTCTTTCAGCTGTGCTGTCTTTTACTGAGGTGAAGAGATGCTCAAAATTCTGGAGCCCATGATACAGTATGAGAATAGAACTACCCCATTAAGTGCAGGGTCTAAAAAAGATCCTAGGGATGTTGAAGCCATGAATCAAGCTGATCTGAGAGAAGCTCTATCACTGGGCTATTCTGTTATGTGAAATAATAAATCCTCTTTTTGGCCTAAGCCAGTGTGAGTTATCACCTAAGAGTCCTAATTTTTCTTGTATCTTCTTTCATACCTTAAATCCCTTCAGGGGGTGGACTTTTGAATTCTCTTGCTGCTATGTTTTTTCTTTCCTGAAAGTTGACTGTAAATCTAAGAAAATAGTATATATAAATATTATCCTGACACTTGTGTGATAAATAAATGTAATTGGTAAAAAAAATTTTAAATCAAAATCAGTCCTCTGAAACTTCACCAATGTAAGAGTAACAATGTAGATTCATCAGTTATACTGCTTCTAGATTCACTTTCCATATTGCAATAGCAGTGGAATGACAATTGGACATGGCAATTTATGCAATGTAGATATATAGGACATATGTTTTATTTATACTGATTATGGTCAAGTTCATCAAGAAATATGAGAAGCATGCAGAACAGTACATATTACATTCAAGTATGCAAGCTCAATATAGTTACTTTTATCTACAACTCAAGATTATCTCTTTATAAGTTCATTCCCTTTTCTTTGCACAAATTCTTCCTGGACCCCTCCAAAAATCCTTCTCCAAAATGATACTAACTAAACTACATTTTTCCCACTGTGATTACACTATACTTGTTTTATCTATGATTGAAGGCAAAAAGAGAAGAGGACAGCAGAGAATAAGATGGTTAGATAACATCACCAACTCAATGGACATGAATTGGAGCAAACTCCAAGAGATAGGGGAGGACAGAGGAGTGTGCCATAGTCAATGGGGTTGCAGAGTCAGACAAGACTTAGTGACTGAACAATGACTCTCATTATAAAACTACAAATGTGAAGACTGAACTTCATAATTGAGGTAATTTATTCTTTGCTAAGACCTTAACTCTACTTGATCAGACTGTCTTAGGATGGACTAGTTCAAAGGAAGACCCTATTTGTTACATGACCCGAGAAAGTACAAATTAGGGAGAAATAAAAGTAAGACTGGGAAGGGAGAAAAGCAAATAAATAATGTGTCACTGAACAGGTTACTGCTGTGGCCAACTGAGACTCAATCCCACCAGGGACTTTCTGACAAATCACGTACAGTACTTACTGAGGAACCAAGAAGGTGGAATATTTAACTACTGACTGTCATCCCTCACTGTTGAGGGCTGCCTACTGGCTCCTACTGCTAAGTCACTTCAGTCGTGTCCTACTCTGTGTGCCCCCATATATGGCAGCCCGTCAGGCTCCCCCATCCCTGGGATTCTCCAGGCAAGAACACTGGAGTGGGTTGCCATTTCCTTCTCCAATGCATGAAAGGGAAAAGTGAAAGTGAAGTCTCTCAGTCATGTCCGACTCCTAGCGACCCCATGGACTGCAGCCTACCAGGCTCCTCCATCCATGGGATTTTCCAGGCAAGAGTACTGGAGTGGGGTGCCATTGCTATTTCTTGTAAGTTAAGCAAACATCTTAAGTTGCCTTGTGTAAATTGAGCAAACATCTATGTCATGGAAGTAACGCCTGAGGCAAAAATTCAGACACACAGATGCTTGATGTGGGAAGCTGTCAGTGATGACACAGAACTCAGGAGTAGGTGGAAGAATGGGATGTCAACAGCATCAGTTAACAGTCCAAGTGGGCTTTCAAGAGACTTCATCCTTGTGACCACAAAAATCCAGCATTCTTTGTCTCCTCCTCTTCTTATCTTGTCAACTTCTCTACAGTCTCTACACATCTCTTCATTCACCTACTTAACATATTATATTTCTACTGCTTACTCACATACAATTTCCTTATTAAACAGGATATATTCCCCTTTGATCAATATTCTCCAAAATTAAAAGAAACTACTTGGTCTAAGCTGTCCCTTTTTTAATCTGTCTACCTTTAGTCTTTGCAAGAAATCTTGAGGAAATAGGAGCTTTAACTTTCAAGAGTCTCAAGAATAAAGAAGACATAGTCCCTGCTCTCCAGCTGCCTTGCAAAGGAAAGAAGTCAAGGTCACAAATAACTAAAACATAAGGCAGAATGAGCTAAGTGCCATAAGAGAGGTACATACAAAGTGCTTTGAGGGCTCAGCGGAGATAAATATCATATTCAGTTGGCAGGATCAGGAAGGATATGTGAATGAGGAGGCTTGTGAGCTGAGCTCTGAAGGATGGATGGGATTTTGTCAGCAAAAGGTGGCTATGGGGCTTTCTAAATATAGAGAACATTATAAGCAAAGTTCCAACCACAGAAAAATGCATGCTCCTTTGAGAAAACAGTCTGGTTTTGGCTGAAACATAACGTATACATCACAGAAGTGTACCGAGAGATACGGCTGGAAAAGTCTACTCTGCGTGTATTTTTAACCCTTTCAGGAATCTATCATCAGAGCTTCTAACTCCTATAAGTGGCATGACATTAAACCTCTGGCGGTAAGGCCTATCAGCTGCATAGTATCTTTTAATACCAGGTTACAGTTCATATTTTAAAATTTCTACAAGGTTAAACTTGTTGAAACGGAATGTAGGAAGTCAGAAGAGGATCATTCCCTTATGGTCATATAAGGATAGAATTAAAGTTTAAGAGACTATGATCTTTTTCGTCTTTGTCCAAATACTGCTTAAAGGACAAAGTGATATAGCTTGTATTTTACAAAGGCAGTGAAATGAGGTAATTAAAAAAAAAAGATGAATAAAATAAGTCAGTGTTTAATGTTCTCAACAGGTGCCTATATCTACACGTATACGTGAGTTTAAAAGGAAATTAGCCAAAATAAATAACATGGGAAATCAATGTTAAACACATTTATATGCATGTGGTTTTTCTCCACATCCTGAGGGAATTAATGTTTCAGAGTTACTACAGTTTCATTATTAATCTTATTCTTACCAGAGTCAAATGGGAAGTAAATCTGTTTAAGTATAATAACTGAAGCTAAAGGGAAATTCTTCCTTTCTTACAGAATAAATACTTTGGTTCAGCTTGAGAATTCTTATAAACAGTCCTAACAGTTGTTTTGTCAACCCATAAACACAGGTCTAAGTCTAGCTCTTTATGAACACACAATAGCCTGGGTTAATCTACATTACAATAACAATTTATGCTCCTTTGAGAAAACAGTCTGGTTTTGGCTGAAACATAACGTATACATCACAGAAGTGTACCGAGAGATACGGCTGGAAAAGTCTACTCTGCGTGTATTTTTAACCCTTTCAGGAATCTATCATCAGAGCTTCTAACTCCTATAAGTGGCATGACATTAATACCTCTGGCGGTAAGGTCTATCAGCTGCATAGTATCTTTTAATACCAGGTTACAGTTCATATTTTAAAATTTCTACAAGGTTAAACTTGTTGAAACGGAATGTAGGAAGTCAGAAGAGGATCATTCCCTTATGGTCATATAAGGATAGAATTAAAGTTTAAGAGACTATGATCTTTTTCGTCTTTGTCCAAATACTGCTTAAAGGACAAAGTGATATAGCTTGTATTTTACAAAGGCAGTGAAATGAGGTAATTAAAAAAAAAAGATGAATAAAATAAGTCAGTGTTTAATGTTCTCAACAGGTGCCTATATCTACACGTATACGTGAGTTTAAAAGGAAATTAGCCAAAATAAATAACATGGGAAATCAATGTTAAACACATTTATATGCATGTGGTTTTTCTCCACATCCTGAGGGAATTAATGTTTCAGAGTTACTACAGTTTCATTATTAATCTTATTCTTACCAGAGTCAAATGGGAAGTAAATCTGTTTAAGTATAATAACTGAAGCTAAAGGGAAATTCTTCCTTTCTTACAGAATAAATACTTTGGTTCAGCTTGAGAATTCTTATAAACAGTCCTAACAGTTGTTTTGTCAACCCATAAACACAGGTCTAAGTCTAGCTCTTTATGAACACACAATAGCCTGGGTTAATCTACATTACAATAACAATTAGTACTTTTCATAGCACATTGCTCCTGCTAAGTCACTTCAGTCATGTCCAATTCTGTGCAACCCTACCAGGCTCCCCCGTCCCTGAGATTCTCCAGGCAAGAAGACTGGAGTGGGTTGCCATTTCCTTCTCCAGTGCATGAAAGCGAAACGTGAAAGTCAAGTCACTCAGTTGTGTCCAACTCTTAGCGACCCCATGGATTACAGCCTACCAGGCTCCTCCATCCATGGGATTTTCCAGGCAAGAGTACTGGAGTGGAGTTCCACTGCCTTCTCCTCATAGGACACTACCATATATTTAATCTTTAGAATAATTCTGGGAAGAAAATTGGTCTCAAAAACATGATCCTCATTTTGATTAAAAAAGCAAGGTTTAAAAAAAGTTAATTGGTTTCCTCACATCCAAGTTGTAATATGGTGGGTTGAGTCCCACTTTAATATTCTTTCCAACTTACCTGAGTTTTAGAAGCAAGTATTTGCTAAGTAATTCATTTTTCTAATCTGTGCAGCGCAAAAATGGTAGGGGTCACTTCTTTTAGTAATGGGCCCATTGTGAATGTATGAGCTAGTTTTTAGATGTTTACTATTCTTTCATGGTTTCCATGACTTTTCTCCCATAAAGTTAAGCTAAGATGACCTCTTACACAGTCTTGGTTGTAATTCTCTAAAGAGGCTGTTGAATAAATTCAAGGTGTTTCTTAGAGAAGTTTGGTCTTGCCTCTAAGAACCACAATTGTGCTGTTCTATATGAAGACAGATTCTCTGTATATGCGCTAGAGTATAAATTAAACCCTTCCTTTTAATAACAGAATGTCAACTTTCCACTTGCGTCTATAAGACCTAAAACCATTCTATCTGAATTGTTAAACAATTCAGAACACCTGGATGACAGCTTCTTACCACAGAGTTCTCCTTAAATGCTCTCTAACCTCCATTAAAAGGTCACTGAAACAACTAGAGGGATGAAGAGGCTGCCCTGTTTCCTGAGCTGAGTGGGAATGAGACAGTACAGGCTAGCGCAAATTCATGATTTTCAAACTTGAAGCTGCAAATCATTTACTTTAGAATCTTATTAAAATGCAGATTCTGCCTCAGTAGAACTCACTCCAGGCTCGGAATTCTGCATTTCTAACTCCCTTTGAGGAATTGATTGGTTCAGGACCTACACTCTGAGCAGCGAAGGTCTAATGTGGGGATCTGCAAACTGCAACCTACACCTATATGACCCAAGAGCTAATGGTCTTCACATTTATTTAATTGTTGGGGAAATATAAGAAGAAAAATAATCTTCTTTCTCACATATGAAAAGTGACGTGTAGTTCACATTTCAGCATCCACAAATAAAGTTTGGTACATCAGCCCTAGGATTTCTTTGAAAGGAATGATGCTAAAGTTGAAACTCCAGTACTTTGGCCACCTCATGCGAAGAGCTGACTTACTGGAAAAGACTCTGATGCTAGGAGGGATTGAGGGCAGGAGGAGAAGGGGACGACCGAGCATGAGATGGCTGGATGGCATCACTGACTCGATGGACGCGAGTCTGAGTGAACTCCAGGATTTGGTGATGGACAGGGAGGCCTGGCGTGCTGCGATTCATGGGGTCACAAAGCGTTGGACACGACTGAGCGACTGAACTGAACTGAAACCATGTTCCAATTATGTATTATCTAGGCTCCTGTTTTTGACTTATGACAGAGATGAGTCATTCTAATAGAGACAGTATAGCCCACAAAGCCTAAAATATTTTCTATGTCACCCTTTATGAAAACATTATCTCACCACTGGTCTAGAGCAGTGGTTCTTAACTCTGGCTGTACAGTCAAATCACCTAAGAGCTTTAACAAATATTTATGACCTTCTATCACATGAAATCAGCAATTTAAAAGCTCACAGGGTAAACTTGGCATCATTTTTTAAAAACTCTCCAAGTGTCTCCTATAAGTAGTCATGTTTGAAAACCACCAGTCTAAAGGAAATATCCCCTGTCTCCCTGCCTACCTCTCAGCCCCTATGGAAAAAGTCACCAAAGTCGAAGTTTAAAGTCTAAATCCTCAACTAGTCCCAGCTTCTTCCGGCCCAATCCCTATGAACTAAGATACAGTCCCTAGCACAATTCTTTGGGGATTTTTAAAATTAATTTCTATTCAAGCATAGTTGCCTTACAATGTTGTTAAGTTTCTACTGTACAGCAAAGTGAGTTACCTATACATAGATACATATCCCCTCTTTTTGGATTTCCTTTCCATTTAGGTCACTATAGTGCATTGAGTAGACTTCCCTGAATTATACAGTAGGTTCTCATTAGTTACCTATTTTATATATAGTGTCAATAGTGTACATATGTCAATCCCAATCTAGCAATTTATCCCACCCATCCCCTAGACTCCCTGCCCCTGGGAGTCCATTGGTTTCTTGGCTACGTCTGTGTCCCTATTTCTGTTTTGCAAATAAGATCATCTATATCATATTTTCGGAGAAGGCAATGGCAACCCATTCCAGTACTCCTGCCTAGGAAATCCCATGGATGGTGGAGCCTGGTGGGCTGCAATCCATGGGGCCGCGAAGTCAGGCATGACTGAGCAACTTCACTTTCACTTTTCACTTTCATGCATCGGAGAAGGAAATGGCAACCCACTCCAGTGTTCTTGCTTGGAGAATCCCAGGGACAGCAGAGCCTGGTGGGTTGCCATCTATGGGGTCACACAGAGTTGGACACAACTGAAGCGACTTAGCAGCAGCAGCAGCATATCATATTTTTAGATTCCACATGTATGCATTAATATATGATATTTGTTCTTCTTTTTCTGATTGACTGCACTCTGTATGACAGTCCATCCATATCTCTGCAAATGGTACAATTTCATTCCTTTTTACGACTGAGTAATTTCTATTGTGTATATGGACCACATCTTCTTTATCCATCCCTCTGTTGATGGACTCTTCAGGGATTTTTAATTACTCTTAACTTTAGCACTTCAAAGCTAGTAAGAACCTTGACTACTGTCTTCATCGCTCATCACATTTATTTGCCTCCTTCCTCCTCTGCATGGCTAAAACCAGCAGCAGTGTTATCACTGTGACCTATACTGTCTAATACAAGTGATCTATTACAAGTATACTCATCATGATTCCTTTCTTTCTGTAAAGGAATGACTATAAATTCATGTGTGTCCATGTCTCTTTAGGGCCTAAAGCCTCTCTGGGACCTGCACAGTGGCCATAACTTCTCCTATATCTTCAACCTCCCCTCTCAGTGGCCTCTTTTTCCACATCCTAGAAGAATGTTAATTCTATTGCCACCTCCTAAGTTCAGTCAGTTCAGTCACTCAGTCATGTCCAACTCTTTGTGACCCCATGAACCAGGGACAGGCATGTCAGGCCTCCCTGTCTATCACCAACTGCCAGAGTCTACCCAAACCCACGTCTATTAACAGGCCACCCCCTCAACACACACACAAACACACAAATACTCACCTTTAACTACTACTCAATCTTTTCCCTTTATCAACCAAAATACTTGAAAGAGAATTCCTTACCTGCCATCTCAATTCCCAGCCTAACATTTACTTTCAAACCCAGTGGATCATGGTTTCTGTCAAAAGCATTCTACTAGATCTCTTCTTGCAAAAATCATGTTATCCATGTGGCTTAATTTAGTGGATATTTTTTGACCCTTATCTCATGGGGTGACAAAAAGTTGGGCACATCTGAGCGACTGAACAACAGCAGCACCACAACTCGTTGATCATTTCCCGACATGCTCTGTGTCTCTCATACTACATACTGTTGGTTCACTCTATCTCTGATTACTTTTGTTCTATCTCCTTGGTAGGCTCTCCTTTCTTTACCCATCCCAGGGAGCCCAGTGGTCCATATATAGCCCACTTTGCTCACTTGTACCATGATTTCAGACACTGTGAAAGTTGCACCTACAATAAAAGGCTTATGATTCCTAAGCCTGACTCCACCTCAAATCCCTGTAGAAAGAATGTCAGATTCATATCATCTGTTTCTACCAATAATCACCACTTGGGGCTTCTCTAGTAGCTCAGCTGGTAAAGAATTCACCTGCAGTGTAGAAGACTCCAGTTCAATTCCTAGGTCAGGAAGATCCCCCAGAGAAAGGTTATAGTACCCACCCCAGCATTCTTGGGCTTCCCTTGTGGCTCAGCTGGTAAAGAATCCACCTGCAATGTGAGAGACCTGAGTTTGAATCTTGGGTTGGGAAGATCTCCTGGAGGAGGGCATGGCAACCCACTCCAGTATTCTTGCCCAGAGAATCTCCATGGACGAGGAACATGGCAGGCTACAGTTCATGGGGTCACAAAGAGCTGGATATAACTGAGCAACTAAGCACAGAACAGATCACCAATGACTGTACCAAACCCAATGTGCCCCAAAACTAAACTCATTTTATTCTCTGCCTGACCCTCTTTCTGTATTTCTCTTATTTGCTGACTCCACAATCAACCTAGTTACATAAGCTGAAAAACTGATACTTACTGCCTACCCCTCCATCTCATCACCCACAGTTAAGCATCATGAGATCCTACAAATTTACTTCTTAACTACACTTAGATGGGTATCCTACTGTCATGGACCTAAAGTCTTCATCTTTCACATGGAAGATTGAAACCGGCCCCCCTAGCACCAGTTTTGTCTCCAAAAACCATCTCCTTACTTATTCAAAAGGGATTTATCTTCAGCACAAATATAACTATGTCAGTTATACAGCTGAGACCTATAGTGTCTCTATCATATAAAACCATGCTTAAGCTCTTGAACATAGAGTCTCCAAAATTGGGATCTTACCACTGTGGCATCATGCCCATCACACTTAGTATTCTTAGTACACTGCAAATAACAGCAATAGAATCCCCTATTTGCAGAACCCTCTATGCCATGCAGTAGCAGCGGCTATATGGTGCAGGAGCAGCAGGAGGAGCTACCCCACATCCAAGGCCAGGAGTGGTGGCCAAGAGATATTACCCCACATCCAAGGTCAGGAGAAGAGGCTGTGAGGAGATATCCGACGTCCAAGGTAAGGTGCAGAGTCACGCTTTGCTGGAGCAGCCGTGAAGATACAACTCATGTTCAAAGTAAGAGAAACCCAAGTAAGATGGTAGGCATGTAGAGAGGGCATTACAGGGCAGACAGACTGAAACCACATCAAAGACAACTAGCCAATCTGATCACATGGATCACAGCCTTATCTAACTCAATGAAACTAAGCCATGCCATGTGGGGCCATCCAAAAAGGACAGGTCATGGTGGACAGGTCTGACAGAATGCAGTCCACTGGAGAAGGGAATGGCAAACCACTTCAATATTCTTGCCTTGAGAACCCCATGCTGCTGCTGCTGCTGCTAA